>WAAD01000455.1:18535-41625 GCA_013389945.1 Fregata magnificens | reverse complement strand
TGGCTTGGTAAGAACATCTGCCAGCTCCCTCAGCACTCGTGGGTGCATCCCGTCAGGGCCCATTGATTTGTGAGGATCCAGTTTGCCTAGGTGGATCCCCAACCCAATCCTCCTCGACCAAGGGGAAGTCCTCCTTACTCCAGATTTTCTCTCTCGCCTCTGGGATGCCTGAGGGCCAGCCTTAGCAGTAAAGACTGAAGCAAAGAAGGCATTCAGTAACTCTGCCTTCTCCACATCCTGCATCACCAGGGCCCCCACCTCATTCAGCGGCAGGCCCACAGTTTCCCCAGTCTTCCTTTTACTGCTGATGTATTTGAAGAAGCCGTTCTTGTTATCCTTGACATCCCTTGCCAGACTGAGTTCCAAGTGGGCCTTGGAAAGTAAGTTCATTATAGTTTGGTTTTTTTTTTCATTTACTTTTGATTAAATGCAAGTTTAAAGCCTTCACATATAGCACCTTAAAGTTCAGTCTTTAGAGGCCATGAAGTGAGTAAATTTTGTTGGGGATTTTAAGAAGCTGCAGGGTACAAAAGATACAGACGATACAAATATTTCCAGGGACTGGGGAGATTTTTGTTTTGTTTTCTCTGTTTGTCTAAGAGAACTTAGTATATTCCTTTGTGAATCAAGTTGAACATGACATTCTCTAGCTACCTTTCTATCTCACTGTGTGTCTCAGTGAAGCTGTCCTGAGTTATATCTAAGCAACATAATTTAAGTTCTGTTGGTACTGAAGGATATGGATCTATCCTCTCTGACACACTCCCACAGTTGAAAATCAAGAGCTTATAATCAAGCTTTATGAAATAACCATCAGGTTTGGCAGGGGTAAAGAGATATGTTTAAGTGTTCAAACAGTGTTTTACCTTATTGGTTCATTGTGCAACACCATACAAATTATAAAAGTAGGAAGCCATACTTTGGTTTTCCAAAACACACTTTGTTCTTCATGTTCTCTAAATTACTCAGATCAAGGACGTCTTACTCATCTAACTAATAGCCCAAAAAGGCTGTTTCCATGTAAATATCATCATATGTGGATCAGCTCAGCATCAATTATATTTTCCTTGTCAACCCACATTTCAAATAAAAGTTGCAACCACCACCCACAGAACTATGCCATTTGAAGAATCACTGTATTATACAATATACATCATCTGCTGGTGACACACACTAACGCTTCTGTGTTCCACAACAGAAGTCACTCCCGGATAATAGCAAGTATGGGCACTCATGTTAGAGAACGAAAACCGTAATGCTTCAGGCCCTAGTCAAAGGGTTTACCTGCATCGATGGCTTGCATTAGGCACTCGTAAGTTGTTTGGACAAGCCTCCTTGCCCCCTCATCAACTTCTCCAACATAAAATGTCTCGTTCAGATCTCCATGGTAGCCATTACGATAGACAGTAATATCCACTGCAAAGAATACCAGACATATTGTAATATTAGCACCGTATTTCTCACTTCTTGTCTCTTGATTTGTGAAAGGACAACACACACATGTAAAAATGTAGTATTGTAATTGTGAAGTTATAAGATTACTTTGGAAGAATTCCAGATGTAAACTCTTCCAGCAGAATCAATTTTCTCATGCTTATCCTGTAGATTCTATAGAATTAATTAGTAAGATAGTGTTTCACTGGTCGATGGTTTGATTTAATAACAAAAAAAAAAAAAAAAAAAGGAAGAGAAAAAACCCCACACCAATGCAGCACAGACACAGCAAGCTTATGATTGGTTTTCTAGGTAAATATAAAAACAGGAAAGAGAAGCTCTTTGCTCCGTGGTGATTTACCTGGTTAAAATATTTTCTTAGAATTAATTCCAGCACTAATAGGGGGAAATTAAATTTTAAAAGGTATGTAATCATGTTTTAACTTCAGTAATTTCTCTGCATGTTTACAATAAGTTGTCGCACCTTTGCAAAAATTGTAATGCCAAAACCCATTTCTTCCAGCCAAAAAGGTAAAATTCCTTGAACATTAAATACACAACAACTTTCCAATAGTATTCCTGAGTAAGAAAAATACACCCAATGACTTAAAACTTCTTTTTTCTTTCAAATGAAAGGATTTAAACATACAGTATCAGGAAAACAGCAAGAACAAGAAGGGCATGCTTAACCAACCCAGGTTTAGAAGAACATATAATAAGAGTTTAGAATTACGTTGCAGAAAAACCTCCAACTTGTTTGCTTTGTGTATAAAGTCGGTTGTAAACTAAAACTGATATAACTCATTCTTGAAAAATAGCAGCATAAGTAGTTTTAATGAGGAAAAAAAAAATCTTTTTCAGTTTAACTCATTCCAAAAAAAGATATGCTTTTTTGGATTAAGAACATCCATACAAGATGCCTGTTGCAAATAGTCCTTTTACAAAACATAGGAACAGGCCTATCAGTTTAGACATAGCTGTCATCTATTCTAGTATGCTGTCTCTCATAGCAGACGAGTAAAAAATTAAAACCTGTCATCATATAGTCGTTATATATAGTAAACACATGCAAAATATTCTAGATTTGCATATCAAGTTGACTTCCTGTGGTAGAATGGGTACTTTTGAGTTTAACAGACTTTGTCAGTAGTCTGGTAGGTCTAATAGCTGCCAGAGTACCAAAACCACTAGAATAGTTATTGAACTGCTATTCATGAAGAAGCCCACATGCAGACCCCCTCACAGGTAAAGAGCCATAAAGGAAACTGTACTGAGCAATAATACTTTAGGAATATGGTATATAAGCCACTTAGAGAGACCAGTACAACCTTGATAGGAAAATGTGGGGGAAAAAAAACATTGGTGTCAACAGTAAATCTGTACTGCTGGCAAACATTTAAGAATGAAATTAACACTGCACGAAAACAATACTGCCTGTTGTGGAGGCATGCATGTGCAGTGTTACACTATAGTCACTGCACAACTGCGTGGGAGTACTGGAACATTTTGACCAGTGTACATATCTAGTAACATAACAGCAGCACTGTACAGAAACCAGCACCCTGGTAACTTCTCCAGGTAAGTTTCTTGTGAACTGTGTATCAGAGCTCCTTAGCACAGTGTCCAGACTATTTACTGCAAAGAGGCTATCCCTACAGGCCACGTGATTACAAGACTTTCTCTTGACACTGCCAGATTTGGCTAGAACACCTCACTTTGCAGAGACATCAGCTTTGTTTAAGAATCTACTCCCAGGAACAGCACGATAACAAAATGTTATGATGCCCTGCTCGGAGCAGGGGGTTGGACTACACATCACCTGCCAGTACCTTCTGGATGACGTTTTCCTGTGATTCTAAAAACTTGTTTTGGACTCTGACATGGCCACCTTTTGCTTCCAGCAGGCTAAAAAGTTTTAAGTAAAGAGAAAGATGGGCACTTCCCTCTATTGTTCATTGGGTACGTTCCCTCTGAAGTACTTTTTCTATCTCCTCCTTTGTACCCTGTTTTGTTCCTTCTTTTAAAAGAGGCTTTTGAGCCACTACCTTACCAAAAGGAAGTCTACAAGACTTAGAAGCCTTTTGAGCCCATGGCGAATGCACGTTCAATCCACAAAATGTGGACCATCTTGTAACAAGACCCACTCAGCTACAAAAAGAGTAAAGTAGTTCTTCCTCATCAAAACAAAGCAGAAGGCTCAAAGCTTGGGCAAGCGAAGTCAAGGCAGGGATGTGAACAAAGGGATGACTAAACCCCTCTTATAAAAGGTGTTTTCTAGTGCTCAGGTAGAGCCTTGGCATGCAAATAGCGGAGAGGTAAGGCACCCTGTAGATGAAGCCAACCTAGTAAGCTTAACTGGGCTTCTTAGTTTGGACTCCAGCAATGCCAGAAAAGCTGGCAACAACAGAGAGCTGTGCAAAGGGATCATCTTTGAAATTAAAGAAAGATAAAGGAGCTATGGCCAAATGGTTACACGTATGCTACAGCTCAGAGCTATCAGCCAGATCGAACGCGACCTAGAAAGGGGCAGCAATCATGATGCTTGTTCTGAAAAGGCTGGTACCCACTGCACTAAGCTATAGACTTAGTAGCTGTTATTGCATGTTAATATATATTTTTTAATATGCACCTATACAATGCCTCACCATTAGGATCCTTTACAGTCATCATAATTGTCATGTCCATAGCAAAAATCTTAAGGACCTAAAGCCATATAATTAAGAATTCATACAGAACTAATCCAGTTGAATAATTCAATATACATTTTATTCACTATTTTTACAGTCTGGAACAACTGGAACCTAGCCCACAAGTGGAATACTCAGGCACTATACTAATGCACAGACCAGGGCAGAAGAATTATAAGGCTCTTAAAGTGGACCAAACTTTTGAAATTATTTTATTAAATAAACTCATTAATTTAAGTATGTAAAGAGCAGAGGTTAATTGGTAAATGAGAACAAAAGCCGCTCTTAAGAAGCTATTCCAATGATGTTGCCTGCTAGTGAAACCTCACCTTACTGCATGGTTTAACTGGACAGAAGGTAGAAATGTTGAAGGTTAATTTTCATAGCACTTACCATTAACAATATCTCCCTCCTGCAATGGCCTCCTGTCAGGAATTCCATGACAAATCACTTCATTCACTGATGTACAGCACGACTTAGGGAAATTATAATAATTCAGAGGGGAAGGATAGCAATTCCTCGCAATACAAGCCTAATTTAGAAAATACAATTTACACTTTACATTAGTAAGTTTTGTACAAAGAAAAAGAATGTATGCACAACAGCTTTACAATAAGAATGATAGGTTGAAAAGCAGTGACTCTTGAAAATAAGATTCTTCAAACTTTTTTTGGCATTATGGTATTTTGTTATGCTTTGCCGTGCTTACCAGGAAGAAAGTAAACCTACTTTAACTTTGTTTCTACTAATTTTTATGTTCAACTACCAATGCTGAAATATTCAGGTTTAAAACAATGCATGGCAATATTTACTCAGTTAAAAAACCAGCCATTTTCAATGACTGTTTTTAAGCACCTGGTCTAAGACTTTAAATATTTTTGCAAAACACACAAGCTAGACAAAATAACATTTAGTACCACTCTTTCACCCCAAAGCTTTAAAACCTTAAGCTGCTTCCTCTGCACTCACTCTAATAACCTTTTCGGGATTTTTGCAAAATTGACACATACGTTTTATATATACACACTATGTGACATACTGAGCAATTCTGGAAAAATAATACTGTGTTAACTTTTTTTAATTTTAAAAAATGATAACATTTTAAAACTGCAAAGTACCAATCAGGGATATCGGTATATCGGTCAGTATCAACAATCTGCCACACAAAAGTCTCCAAAAACTGGTGAGAAGGGATAACACCATTTTAACTACTAGTTGTTCATATTAGACATTATGCATAAGCAAATAATTTAGTGTTTAATGCAGTTCAACAGAAACCTCTGGCCTAATCAAAAAGAGTAAGTTCCTTACAATCTTGGCTCAACAGCTGCAAATGCAGATAAAAAGAACAGCAACCAGAAAGCTCTCTAACAAACTTAACTATACCAAAATCGTTGCCTTCCCCACACTGTACACAAGCATCTTCAATTATCAGTTTACATGCCTTTTAGAGAAGACAGCAAAGAAAAATGACACAATTCAAGTATATATGAATAGCTAAGCCACGAAAATACTTGAACACGTATTTCAAATACTTTGCTGGACTGTGGCTTTAGTTTGCTTGACTGCATCAAACATCTTGTTTCAATTCTCTCTCAGGCTCCTCAGTTCTGATTCCCAATCATAAATAATTAAGCTTTCTCCTCTGTGTGTCTTAACCAACACCACAGAGCACAAGTCCATGGCCTACGTATGATGTTCTTTATAGAATGGTATCTGTGGAGCAAAAAGGGTTTAGAAGAATGTCTCCCACAGCATTCTCCTGGAGAAGCCGGCTAGCTCATGGCTTAGACAGGTGTACCCTTCGCTGGGTAAGAAACTGGCTGAATGGCTGAGCCCAGAGAGCGGTGGCGAATGGAGTTAAACCCAGTTGGCAGCCGGTCACAAGTGGTGTTCCGCAGGGCTCAGTATTGCGGCCAGTCTTGTTTAACATCTTTATCAATGATCTGGATGAGGGGATCGAGTGTACCCTCAGCAAGTTTGCAAATGACACCAAGTTGGGTGGGAGTGTCGATCTGCTCAAGGGTAGGAAGGCTCTACAGAGGGACCTGGATAGCCTGGATCGATGGGCCAAGGCCAACTGTATGAGGTTTAACAAGGCCAAGCGCTGGGTCCTGCACTTGGGTCACAACAACCCCATGCAACGCTCCAGGCTTGGGGAAGAGTGGCTGGAGAGCTGCCCGGCGGAAAAGGACCTGGGGGTGCTGGTCGACAGCTGGCTGAACGTGAGCTGGCAGTGTGCCCAGGTGGCCAAGGCAGCCAACAGCATCCTGGCTTGCATCAGGAATAGTGTGGCCAGCAGGAGTAGGGAAATGATCGTGCCCCTGTACTTGGCGCTGGTGGGGCCACACCTTGAATACCATGTTCGCTTTTGGGCCCCTCACTACAAGAAAGACATTGAGTTGCTGGAACATGTCCAGAGAAAGGCAACAAAGCTGGTGAGGGGTCTAGAGAACAAGTCTTATGAGGAACGGCTGAGGGAACTGGGGTTGTTTAGTCTGGAGTTTAGTCTGAAGAGGAGGCTGAGGGGAGACCTTATCGCTCTCTACAACTACCTGACAAGGAGGTTGTAGTGAAGTGGGTGTTGGACTCTTCTCCCAAGTAACTAGTGATAGGACAAGAGGAAATGGCCTCAAGTTGCGTCAGGGGCGGTTTAGATTGGATATTAGGACCAAAGCATAACAAAATACCATAATGCCAAAAGAGCGGTCAAACATTGGAACAGGCTGCCCAGAGAGGTGGTGGAGTCGTCATCCCTGGAGGCGTTCAAAAAATGTGTAGACGTGGCACTTCAGGGCCTGGTTTAGGAGGCATGGTGGTGTTGGGTTGACAGTTGGACTTGATGATCTTAGAGGTCTTTTCCAACCTTAATGATTCTATGAAAATTATATGATGTTAACCAAGAAAACAGGTGAAGAAACTTAGAGGGAATCTGAAGCTGGAAGTCATGGAAGGAGCTGATACAGAGAGAGGTCCAGGAGCTCCTAACTCATTTTGAATCTACCATTGCACTGTAACATATTTCTAACATCTGCACTACCCATTACCTTCAAATTGGGAAACAGTTCAAAATAAAGAAAAGGAATTAATGCAACAACAAAGAAAACCACACAACAATCATGCAAAAATAAAGAGGTAGAAGAAAGCACTTATAAACACCAGAAGAACAATAAAATAACCTTACTAAATGAACAGCATGATCAATTTCTTCAGTAGTTACACCTGCTTTCACCATCATGGCAGCAACATCCAATACTTCTCTAGCAAGCTGCAAAAGAAACAAAAGTACTGATTTAAAATAAGACCAGGACTACTCCCTAGAAGATTAGCAACCCATTTTCTACAGCTACGATGAGATTGATAGCCATCTGGGTAGACCTGGGCTCTAGAAAGACTTCGAGACGTCTACAGGTTATATTAGTAAGCCACCTCTGCGAGATTTGAAAATACCCCAATTAAGATTTGGACCACAATTTCCTTGAAGACCATAAACTTAAATCAGACTACCTAAATACATTTCAAAGTTTGACTTTATGCACAAGGAAGTGATTACAATTGAACAGCTCTTTTTCAAAAGTTGTTAGGAATGGGGCTCTGTTTTGCTTTTGCTTCTTAGTTTTTACTTAGTACTAACTCTAGGAGAGGAAAAAGTTCCAGTCTCATTTATGCACTATAAAATATATTCTGAACAGTAACAACGTTTCAGCCACAGATTATCTCACTAGTAACAACAAAGCCAGAAAACAGATAAAAGTAATCTTCCTGCTTGCAAAATAGTTTACTGTGAGTTGGGAGTCACAAGGAGAGAAAAAGCAAGAAAACACCAAATTTTCCAAACTATTTTTCAGTGCTCAGAAGTGGTTTGAAAGTTTGTACTCTCAAACGTGCTGTCACAAACTGGTAAAATCACTATAGATTTTTAAAGAACAAAGGCACTTTGTAATGAAAACCAAAACCACCTTACCCTACACACTACTCGCATCCCTTCTATATCCTCAGATGAGAGTATTTTTATTTGAGAGGTTCCTTTTAAAGCCTGTTCTGATTCAGACATTCCTGAAAAGAAATAAGGGGTAGAAGGAGAAAAAAAAAAAAAAAAAAAAAAGAAAAAAACCATGTTATATAGAGGAGTGATTGCTACACATGTCCAATCATGGAACTTACTTAGCTTACCAATGGCAATAAAAGTACATACTTTCTCAACACAGACTGAAGTAATGAACCCACCAAGTCATAGCATTATCATCATTATCCAGAATAATTTTCATTCATAAGACTTCCACAATATCGTAATGCCCACATGTACTCAGGATGCCCGTTCACTTACTGCAGAAAACCATCATGTCCAGTTAATCAAAATACAACCTTAAAAATCAAATTTACAAGGAAATTATTTTATTCATAGAAAAGTCTTTTTTTCTTTTTTTTTTTCTTTTTTCTTTTTTTTTTTTTTTTGGTAGCTGCTTTGGAGATAATAAACAGTAATAAATAATATTCTAAAAGAGCCATAAAGGATTATATAAGCTTGTGAGTATCTCTAGTTATACTATTGCAATAACCAGCTGATGAAAACATGTAAATTTTTCCTACCAAATTCTGTGCAAGCTCAGTTTTATAGTTGGATGACCCCCTAAAAGACAGTATTTTGTGTTGTTTAAACATTTACATTCTGTAAAGAATAACTGAAAAATGGCTAAAGATTTAAAAATAATTCTAACAGACTTTACAGCAGCTTTTTTTGGGAAATGCAAAGCACCAATACCTATATAAAAAGGGGAAAATACCAAAATAAACCAATAAGCAAATAATTCTGAATGTATTCCCTCTGTGTCCAAAAACAGCTGGAACTTAGGTATCAGTTTTCTTTTGGGGGTTGCTTACTGCAGTTTTGTTTGGTTTTATTATTTTATAACACATTTCCAACAGATACACTGATGTCACTGAGAAAGGCTTATTCTAAGCCTGTCACCTGTCATCATTCTAAGATGTCACCTGTGACAGCCAACTCATTGCTGTTTGTTATAAAGTTAACCACAGGACTAGGACTTGCATGGTTTTGGTTTTGGGTTTGGTTGTAACCATTATTTCTGAAAAATCAGTCAGTTAATGTGGGGGAAGAAGAGGTAGAGTGAGAAGAACAGATAAAGGAAGAGGTTCCCTTCTCCAGTATCTCCTTCATGTTTTAAAGGCTTTTTCCATTAAAAGAAAAACAGAAAGCAAACGTAACACCCCATAATTGTGATTTGTTTCAAGTTACCTAGTGGATGATCGGCATAATCCGGTCTCTGAATATAACTTGGCACAGGTCTTGTTGGAGTCTAAATAAATCATAGTCAAAGCTGGTTAGGTTGTAAGAATACTTATTACAGCCACAAAAACAGAGACTCATGCAGCAAAATTAAATACAATGAAATATGGCTAATTCCACTTAGAAAAAGTTGTGAAGTATGCAAGCACTCCAAAACAGTTCCAATTTTCATTTCTCAAAGATTGTCCCATTACTCTTTATTGCTTTCCTATTATACAACCTCTAATGGCCAACTTCACAGCTTCGTAAAAGTCAAACTTTTATACGTCAAGTAAATGAAATTGGTTTGATAACATATTATCCCTGCTACATTGTAGTGTTTATTCTGCCACTTTCCAGACTGCAAATGCACTGGTTCCAAATACATCCTTCCTCTCTCTGGTTATTAGTGTGTATTAGCAAGATAGTTATTTCTAATAATCACCCTAGTCATTAGCACTTTCTATTATAGTTTCATTTGCGTCAATCCTACAGCAGTCAGAAGACAAAAAAAGCAAATGTTCAGCAATAACACTACTAAATTATTTGGCTGGTGAGATATCCAAAACACCCTTTCTTAAATGACACTAGCAAACACACAAGGGCTCAGGCTCTGTTAATCTGTTCCCTGATGAGCCTGTAACAGATGGAGAAGACTACAGAGAGGATGCCACAGGGGCAGCATTTCTAGCACAGGCCAATTAGAAAAGACACATGTAAACAAAATGCCATTATTCCTGTAAAAACTTTGGCTTATTCCATGTACAAACTTGTACCAATTTAAAAATACAGCTATACTGAGGTCATCTTCTAAACCCACCTTTCACAGCTGAAGATGTTACTGACCTCAGTTATTCTTCACCATTCCAGTGCTAGAGATTACTATAACCTATAACCTCTGTTCCTTCAGCAGAGCTGTTCACCAGCTTACTTACCAGGTTATTTCAAACTATTTATATAAAATAACACAAAACCATTTATTTAAATTCTAAATTAATTCACCTGAGTTTTTCTGAAACAGACCACTCCATTATTGGTGAGAACAGTAAACAGGAGAAGACATCATCTGAACTAGAAGCAGCTTTTTGCAGAATAAATGTCAAAATGTACAGCCAAAAGGTATGAGCTTAAGCCTGTTACTGATGCATGTTACCTCACAGGCACTTCCTTCATTTTAAACATACCAAGAGATACATCAAGTTAAATCAAAATGAACCACAAGAAGGACAGAGTCATGAATGTTCTTGCCATCCGGTTCAGATTGTTTAAGAGGCTTTCCTCTCTCAGCTAAAATGTGGGAGGTAATCAGGTCAGGACTGGTCCATTAGCTGCTACAAAATGTAGCAGCGCTGGAGTGCAGAGTGGCACCTATTGCTTACCAGTGGATAGTGTGGCCTGAGTTTACCAGTATATCGATAACCAGACCAGGGATTTGTGTTAACGTCACCTTCCAGAGTCCAAGAAGAAACCTCACGCTTAGCTTTTTCATCTTCTGAAAAGANAAAAAAAAAAAAAAAAAAAAAGAAAAAAAGAAATGCAGCAGCAAAATCAGTCCTACTAAGAATAAGAACTGTTGTGTCCAGAAAGTGACTTAGAAGTACATAACTCTAGATTTGACCCTTTCTGGCATTTTAGATACTGATATATTAAAGTGTAAGTAGCAGTTATCGTTTTGTGTTGCCCTTTAGTTTTTCACATTCAAAATTCACATCCTGCCAACTCTATTTTTATTCAGTAGCAAACTGGGGAACGTCAGGACAGCAGTGTTGCACGCACAAACAAAGTGTAGTAATTATTTAAGTTGCTCTTCACTTGTAGTTCTAAAACATAGTTTTGTGCTTGTTTGCATTCTTGGGAAAAAGCATATTTCTACAGAAACACTTATTATCTCTTCAATTAACACTCTTGCACTGTAGATGAATGTTCCTTTTCTGTGATTTCTCTTAGTGTTCAGTGACAGAAATGACCTGGGGTGGGAAGGGCGGTATCCAACTGTTAATTTCAATATATAGAGCCTGCTGCCCCTTCAGATCTGATGGAGAGAGTGCGGGTGCTGCCACTTCTGCATTTCGGGACAGCCAGTGCGTGCACCTTATGAGATGGTCCCAATCTGCTGGAGGTTCCCAGCTCTCTCAACCTTGTGAAATTCATGTCATGTCTGATGTGGTCCAGTGGCTGACTTCATTCACAAATAACACAGCCCTAACAGGGCAGATTGAAGGTGTTTATGTAAAGGATTGCAGCAAGTAGATCGTGATCATTACCAAAAGGAAAAATATTTACTCGGAAAGAGGAGGCAAGCGTTAAGAAAGAGCACAGTAGCATTAATCTTTAACTCATAACCTGATAACTTAAGTTTGTTTTCTCTTTTTATATCTCACAAGAATGAAGAGATGGCAAAAGGTCTGCCATAGCAAGCCCTAACGTGAGTTTCTCAGGGTCTCTGTGGCCGACATCTGAGCCGTCTGCTCACATGACATTGTTTAGATGAACCACTGAGAAATAATAACTTAATCATCCAAAGTTTTAAAGAAGCAATATTTTGGATTCCCTTGAGATGCTTCAGTAGTTTGTTGCACTGAGGTCTTGAGGGCTCTCAGAACCAAGTCAGCTTAGCTTGGGCTCAGCAGTTATCCAGAAAGCCAACAAGATCACGGATTTAGTGGAATCATAAAAAAAATTTGCTGTCAGATAAACAACAGCATTAGAAGACTGCACCAGAGGATTACTAGAACTACTTACAAAGTCAGTTTCATATCCATGCAGGTACAAAGTAATAGAATACAGGATGCAAGTGTGAACTATGAGACCCCTACACTGGGAAGGCAGAAAGAAGGAAAACATTTGTAATTGTCTGTGCTACTCCAACCCATTAACCATGCAACATTTATCATGGAAAAAAGAGTTTTATTGGGTTTTAGGAAAGGAGGAGGTAAATTACTTGAATATTTGAATTTCTGCCACGCCACTTACTTTTCAATCCCATCTCTCTTTTAAGCAGGGCTTGATGAAGATGGGCAGGGGGATGTGGGGAGGAGGCAAGGGGGGCAGAACTGTGGTCTGCTCTCTTTGTCTGCTTGGTTTTAAACTCATGGATTATTTTTACTTCTTAGGTAAGGAAGAATCTAGCAGTCTCCTAGTATTTCTGTGGCAGAGTTACAAGCTGTAACTAAGGCATACAGATACTCTTATTACCTTCAACTAAATTCAGCAAAATCCTAGCTATGATACATTCTCCTGTCAATGGCTGCATCAGTGCACAAAAGCATTTTCCTTTTTTTTTTTTTTTTCCCCCAAAGGAGTACACCCCAAATGTACAGAATAGCTGCACTCTGACTGGCTTGCTTGCATTCCAGCAAGTGTCTAATCACAAAGACTTCACAAGAACCTTTCCCACTTTACTGCCTTTTACTACATTCGACATCAAAATGCTATGATGGAACAAGCCTGGCAATGCATTATAATAATGGTTTATTATTCTCCTTGCCCTTTATTTCAGCATCCCTCTTTCTCTGTTCATATACCTGGCAATGTAGCTCAAGGAATACTTCATACAAATAGAAAAGGGAACAGAAATAGAGATTTCTGCACCACTGTTTCTGAAATTTTACATAGATCTTTAGATTACCAGGAACTGGTCAAAATTCAGATATGTGGAATCCAGTCCCAGATATCTTGGAAAAATGCATACCATTCTTAGACACAGAATAGCTGAGGCTGGAAGGGACCTCTGGAGGTCATCTGGTCCAACCCCCTGCTCAGGCAGGGCCACCCAGAGCCGGCTGCACAGGACAAAACAAATTCAAAACAATATTAAAATGGATTAAAAAAAATGTACTTACTTGCTTTCTTGTGTAATAACTTGTGAGTGGCCCAGCTTCCCTTAAAGCATTCCTAGAATTGCAAACAAAATATATATAGAGAGATATATATACGTTTTAAGTAGCACCATCCTGGACAGACACGCCATCCCGACAAAACAGAGAAGCAACTATATTTTAAAAGAAAACTAGAAGACTGATTTTATTAATCCTTGTAGCAACATGCAGTAAATGCTACTGTAACTGCTAGTCTTAATAGAAAATACTACATTCAACAGCTTATGAGTCAGAATAGACAGAAAGCATAGCCAAACAGATGCATCCATCACAGTGAAACACACTGATCTAATCCCACCTACTACATATTGTCCCCTTATCGTTTAATGAGTAACTAAACATCATGGTTGCTCCGGGTTGGCTGAAACAGAGTCTATCTCCATACTAGGTCTTACAGCATTGCAGTGGGCAGGATGGACCTCCCTTGGCTCCTACAAGCAGCCATCTCCTCCTGCTAATTGCATCCTTTCTGCCTCCTTCCCCAGCACAGAAAAGCAACAGAGGCCATTCAGCACAATCACAGGGGAACAAATGANNNNTACCGAGTGGAAATAGGAAATGAAAAAAAAAAAAAAACAGTTGAAATGGAAATCAAGAAAAGAGTGACTATGAAGGAGTTTGTCTTTTTCTCTTCTTCCCAAGCACGAATAGAGCAGTTCATGCAACGAACAATGAATCGGCAAAGGGGCAGATGGAAATGGCTGGCAGCTGGAGAAGAATAAAGAAAGACTAAGATGAAGGAAAGACATGAAAAAAGGAGAGATTTAAGTAGAAAAGCTGCAGAAGGCAGCATTAAAGGTGATCCTTTAAGGTGCTAATTAGGAAATTACTTGGTTTAGTAGCAGAAAGTCTAATTCAATGGCTATGTGCACTCAAAACAACCATTAGGAAATAGCTAATTCCAATCATTTACAATAACAGCTGAATTTCTGAAGAAAGAGGCAGGAAGCAAACTGTTTTCCTTTATAAGGAAAGACAATACTAATGCTGAATCATCATTGTAAAACTACCATCCAGAGCCAACAACTGATTCAACCTAATGTATACAAGACTCAACCAGTCAAAGACAACAGATCTGTAAACTAAGCCTGGTGTATAACATTCTACCCCTGCTTCACAGTTGCTATTGAGCAGTCTTAACAGTCTACTCCTGTAAAGCCATCTACTCCCCATTTTCTTGTTAGTCTTGCAATCAGTAGTTATCAAATTTTATCCACGAGACCACAGTGAACTGGTGCACAAGTATACCTACGTTCAAAGAGACCCTGTTGCGTGCTATTTCCCTCATTACCAAAACCAGTTGTTTGTTGTCTTCTCCTATGCCATGTACTTGAAGTTGCCACATTCTCTGGACTGGCACTCGACATGCTATGGTGCTACATAATGGTCTGGGCAACAAGAGGCTTTTGAAACCAATACTTTAGACTACCAGAGAGAATGTCTTTTTGAACAAGCAGCGGAAGGCTTTACTGTCACACTTGTATAACCCGCTACATACACAGACCTCTGCGCTGCACTATTATCTGTTTTCTGTTGGAGAGCTGGGAGAAAAGGAGCAGGTTTTAACTGAGGCCTATTTTAAGAAAAAAATTTAAAAAGCTAAAAACCCTATTTCAAGGACACTAGAAGCACCAGTATGGCTTCAAACCCCTTTTAAACACCAGGCCTCTGTTCTGAAGCAGAAGAAGGATTACACAACTAAGGACTTAGAGCAGCTACCAAGTCTGCAAACCAAGAATCCACTTATTGGGATATAAAGGAGCATTTGGGGAATGAAGACATACATTAGCTGTAGTAATTACTGGTTGTAGTTCATTCTCTCCTTCTCCATGCAATTTTGGGGTGTATTCTCCAACGCCATTCCTTTCTCCAATGCCAACAGTCTTTCCTCTTTGCCAGCCCATAACCAGAAAACACCAGGCAAACACCACACCACTGACAGTATCATAACCTGACAGGCTCCATTTTGGCTTTTTATTTTCTGCAGCTGTAAACAGCCTAAGAGGATCCTGCATAAGGCTGCCACATGCCTGAGTCTTCCCAAACACGCTTCCCAGATTTTACTTGCCCTCTATTTCCAGAGGAACAGCAGCTCCGTCCGAACTACTACAGCATAGCTCCAAACAAGCTGCTGTACACTGGGACATCCCAGACACGTGCACTATATGCACATCAATCAACTGCAACAAGTACACACAGCAAGTCCGAAGCATTTTTGTAAGCACAGGCTATTACACATGCAGTGTATAATCAATGAATATCTCTGTCTTGGTCTGACACTTTTGGAAGGCACTCAAACAACATGCTGCACATCCACCTACAACCCATGTATTTTGTGTAGGATCAGTCATATGCTTCCTGTAAGCACTGGACTTACCAGGTACACACAAACTATTTATATTCAACAAATTACTTCACAAGCACTACATTGCACATGCCTGCAGAGCTCTGCCTTGGCAATTCCAGATAAAAATATGGCAGCTGTCATCTCACAGGTTGGAGAATCATAGCTCTGGCGACAAAGCACTACCAATGTACCACTGCATATTGCAAACACCCTCACCTTCTATACGGCAGACTTCCTGACAAGCCATGGAAGAAAGCCAGTCTTTCTCTCCATCTGGGCCATTTTCTGGAGAATTTTCTGGAGAAAATTCTGCTTTTCACTGAGCCTTCTCTGCTGAGCCTTCCCCTCTCAGCCTTCTGCCAAGACATTTACTTCAATCTTCCTATTATCATTCCTGCCTCTAATGATTCTTCTGTGTTCCTATGCCATACACAGATCAGGATAGAAAATTTTCAATGATGAAATAAACAAAATCCAGGGAAAAAATATCCAGGGTGATTTTTAATATTAAAATGAAAAAAAATCAAAGAATTTTTTTTCTGATACAGTTAAAAAAGGAACACATGACCTCGCATGGCTATATTTGAAAACATTAATTAGCTTCAGGGGGAAAGTATACAGCAATAATAAATTTGGCTTCAAGTTTCTTGGAAGACTTCCTGGATTTCATTTCAAACACTACATTATGCATTAGTATGTCTGATGTTAATAGCCCCACCCTTCTCTCCTAAAGCATTTTTCTTTTTATTGCATGCATTTTTTATATAGCAATCAAGACAGACCTGGAAACACTGAAGAGGACTGTACAAGAAGAGAGGTCAAATGTATGACAAAAAAAAGAGGCAGGGGGTGAAGGCGTAATCCTCAATTTGTTTAGAGCAATCTTGGGTACAACTATTCTATCAGCAAGGAAAATACAATTGTGATTTTTAGACAGAGGCTGTCAACATATTTAAACCTTTAACAACATTTCTGGCTTCAAGCCATTCTTAAGCCAATAGCACTGATTCTGTGTTTAGAGACAAGCTCAACCCAGTGCTCACCAGAACCTGTGCATTTACCAAAAGGTAACCAAAGGCACAATCAGCATTGCGATCTAGAAAGATTCCTCTTGGATCACCTTATGGAAGCCATGTTATTTCTGTAAATGATTTTTACCTTAAGGACTCAGCCCAACATCTATTTACTGGTTGAAATATTGACGGAATCATGCAGCACTGCAGAATTTGTTTTACAGTAGAGTGCATTTTCACTATGAACACAATGATCACTACCAAATACCTTAGGCTTTTTTTTTTTTTAATCAGCCACTGAAAGAACAAAACAAAACCCTTTAAAACAGTTATTGAGCTACTTAGCAAGGAATTTTTTTCCTATGTTTATTGTCATCTTTACAGTAATAACAGGGAGATTCTTATTCTTTCGGTTCATATATCCATGCAACCTGATTAAGAGGTAGAAAAGCACAGCCAACTGCAAATTCCAGAGAAGAAAAAGGTGCTAAATCAACCAAGATTAGGATATAACTACACTGCAAACCTCTGTATAGCACAGACATAACCAAACTAGCTTTAATTAAGTTACCCAAATACAGGAAGCTATGCAGGCACCACAACACAGAATTCAAGGCATATTCATTGATTGTGTTTCTGAACTGCCTTTGCAAGGTAGCAGCTCATTTAAAGTTAGCTCTGCCAACTCTCCGTCAGCGATTTCCAGCCTCAAGGCTGACACTCTTCTTTGGGCTCCCCTTCACCTTCGGGTACTACTGCTTTATACAACCTGGCATTTGACACTGTAAATACACCTATCAAGAGGTATGCAAAAACTGCCCCACTATACAGTTACTGAGAACTCCAACTCATGTCCAACTTCCACAAAATTACCCCTCTCCATCCACTGTGCTCATCATTTAGAGCTACTGTGATGAACTTCCAAAAATACCTATTCTACAGCAAAAAGACAAGACAGCTGGAATCGAGACCATGGGGACAGACTGGCTGTCGCTTTGCATGTCATTATATCCTGAATTGTAATATGCAAACATCTAGGAAACAGTGCCAAGCAGTACACTGTATTTAAAAATATTCCATGCTATTTTTTTAATAGAATTTAAAAGTGTCCTTTGGAACGTAAAATTGTCTTGGGCTTAATCTGCGATCATGTGGTTTTGCTTAATGAGAACTAGTTTTTAACCAAACCTCCTTGAAGGTATGCAAAACAGAAGACAAAAAAGCTGAAGTACGGCATTTAGCTTAAGAAAAATATCAGGTTATCAGTGACAGATATATTTAATACAATACAGATTAACCATACATTTTACCCATAAATACAAGTATGTTGAGGAATACAATTGTTAATACATTTGATGTATGATAAAACAGTTGCCCCTCTAGCATGCTGAACCCTATTCTTCTAGGTGAGGTACAAGCCCACCGAGACAGCCTCTGGCCTGAAAAACTCAGTACAAAATGCCCAAACTAGCCTAAGCAGTTTAAATGACTAGCCAGTTTTTCAGAGGAGCTGAATATGCATTTTCAGATTCAAATTCAAGGGAAGCACCTACATGCAGCACCTTGGTATCAGCAGTGTTCGCTTTCACCTTCACCTAAAGCCTGATCTTACACAGAGACTCCTGGGTCCCACATGACAGAGACCTTCCTTTGAGGAAGGGACTGCATTTTGCAACTCTTCAGATTTAGAGAGATATACAAGTGATTTTTGAGAGTAGCGAAGGAACAACAGACCAGAGAAATTCAAACTGGACCATCCTTTCAGTATATCGAACACAGGCTCAGAAAGCCTGCCTATAGGAGTCTGAAGTTTTACTTTCAGGAAGTTATGAGGGCTCAGCAGTTGTGCCTCAACAATAACCAGGCATTTACCACAGACACAGGTATTTATGGTGATTTATAGGCAATTAAAAATGTCAGCTTCCTGGCGAAGGAAATCTGTCAAAAGATCTTCTAGAAGGCAGTATCTGCAGAGTGCCGTTTATACCAAAAAGAAACCCGTATGTGTTGCAGTTGGATCCAAGCAGCAGGTTCTAGCCTATTTCAGGCACAGCAAAGAACAGTGAACCAAGAATGAAATATGGCACTTATGTCCTATGGTCTGACATGACAGAGGACAAAAAAATAGTTTTATCCAGGTCCACTGCTCCCTGCTCCCCACCCCCAACACACTGAAGGTGAAAGGAAACAGCAAAGCGGGGGACGGGACAACATTGTTCTTCTCTTCAGGATCACAATTTTTCACCAATTACTGTGACCTTGAGTATCCAAAGCTGTCAGGGGCCCAGGTCTGAGTGTCAGTGAAAATGTGCCTCCCAGAAAGGAGTAAATCAGTGTACAAACCCACTGAGAAAACAGAGCAGCACTTCCTTCCTGTCACTGGAATTTAACAATTCATACCTCACCTCAAATGGAAAGAGCCCCGGCAGTGGGCTCACCATTGCGAGAGAGATGCCGCTGCCTACTGTACAGTTCAGAGAAATCGTTTCCCTTCAAACACCTAAAACACATGTCCAACCACTGCTCACGTGCGGCAGCTTCACCGTGTCACGGACCTCACTTTTGACTCTATAATTGGATCGCTTGATATACCTGGGCCTCTTTGGGACTGACAACACACAGGCACACAAAGCAGGAAGGGACAACCGTTCTCCCTGAGTAGTTAGGACTACAATTCTGAAGCAATCTGTGGCCTCCACCTCCTGGAGAAGAAAAAAAAAAATGCAGCCCAGGCCACTGACTTTATAAGAAGAGAATGTTTCCAGTATGTGGCTAGAAATAGGTATTTCTGAATTTGGCTGAAGAAATGCCCCCACACCAGCATCCAGTCCACACCACAGAAAACCTCAGACTACTCTGTTTTGTCCAAGAGACTTACACAGATATAAACAGTATGAGAGAGGAAGTCTTCATGAAAGCAACACAAAACTATTAATAAGAGATCAATTTACCATTAGAAGGCTCACATAAAAGTGGTAACTGGAGATCTCAAGTACAGTTAGTATTTTCCCTCTGTTCATCATTCAGGAGCTTGTAGAAGGCATAGAAGAAATATAAATTGTTTGTGTATTTAAACACAAACTGTTTATGTATACTACATATAATTTACATACAAGTGACATGTATATCTATAAAGGCAGATTTCACAATAGCAAATTCATCTTGGTTAAGAGGAACACACTTGAGATGTGATGCTGGGCATCTGTGTTATTTTCACATTCAGAAGATACAGTGAGATACAGTAATTCAGTCTAAGATGATAAACACACGCAACACTGTAGTAAGTCTCTACAAAAGAGAAAGCGAGACAGTGAAAGAAGGTAGCTGGCAGTGACAGTACCTGATGCACTAGCCTAAATGAAGATCTTATTAAAGGTTAACAGCAGACAGAATCCCTCAGCAGAATATTCCTTCTTGTTACACCTTGGAGTGAAAGAAAGAAAAAAAAATAACGCTGGGGTTCAACACACCACCTCAGAGCTCCTCCGCTGCTACAAGCCAACTTTACCACATCTCCATTACCAGTTCAAAACCTCCCTGCTGCCGTGGCCCCCTTTCCACCCATCACCCACAAGCACAACTGTTACTCAACAGCTGTACCCAGTTTCCAAGGTGCATTACACCCAGAGATGAAACAGTGTTGGCTCAAAGGAATTTCAGAGGATGTCAAATTACTTCACAGTAAGCATTTTCAGGGCATGTTGCTGAGGTGTACTTTCTGATGCAGAAAGGGGGGAGAAAAATAAATGACCAGAATAATGCCCTTTCTCAAGGAAAGGAAGAACATAAATGATAAATGCACTGGGGAAATCACTGTCTTGATACAATCTACCTGAAAAGTTCACTTCAATTCTCTATGTGCAGTGACGAAAAATAACATTTAATCAATCTCCTCATTACACTGAGTTTCTCAGTCCTATACTGCCTGCATTAGTTTTTCTTAACTGCATGTTACTATTTGTAATCCAAACACATTGCTCCATACTGGTTACCTTTCTACAGTAGTTCACACTTTTCTATTGTTTATTCTTAGCATTGGCGAAAACAAACTCCTACAAATTTGGTTTTAGCTCCGATTGGAGTTTTGGCTGTATGAACAAGTCATCGTAGGCTTCCAAGCAAATTAATTAACCTAGCGTGCATGTCCATACAGATGCTCTTACCCCTCAAAGAGACGCCAGGTAGCTTGTCACTCCCATCCTGCACTCAGGCCAGAGTAAGCGCCTGCATACCGTAGCTAACACTGCTGCATTCAATAAGGACAGGTTGACTTTATGGCTATGCCACACTGGGCTACAACAGGCAAGCGGTCTTCAGCAGCACACTCCTGAAGCACTGGTGTTTTCTGATCCTGCAGCGCACAGCTTTGGGGAGCTAAACTAGCAGAAAATTTAATGCAACTGCTTTCCCTGCATTAAAAGAAAACACTAAAAACCCCAGAAGTGGCTCACCAAAGAACCAGGGCCAGCTTAATGGAAAGGGTAGAAACCTTCATCCTTGGAGGGAGGGAATAGGACTGTGCCAGCTATAATGCAGGCTGTGCTGTGAGGTGGAATAACATCCTAGGTCCACTCACCAGCTTATCTAACAGTTATTTATGCATGTAATACCACAATGGAAAGAAAACCACCAAAGAGAGAACTTTGCAAAAGTTTTACAAATGCTAACCAGTCTAGTACTGTCAGCTGAAACTTGCTGGAAGTTCAGAGAAAACTTCCTGGCTTTTGACACTCCTTTGCCTGTCACGTGCTTTATTTGACCAGCCAGCCAGGTTGTCAGCAGCACCTCACCTACCCTCCTGACCGTGCTCGCAAGACACCAGCGGAGCACTGCAGTGAGTCTCCTCCATCGCACACACCGGATGATGGGGAGAGCTGGAACCTCGGGGCAGCCCGTACTGGGCCCCACAGAAGGTACCAAGGGGGGCTGAAGGTCCTTGCTGCAGGCTGAACACAGGAACTCCTCTCAGTGCATGACATTTTTTGCACGTCTTGAAGACAGGCTGCCGTTAATTTCCTTCTCTCTTCTGTAACATGTGTCGCCCCAAAACCTTCAAAGCACCTTTCATATGGGGAATAACTATGCTTACCTACTTTACTGATCAGGACAGCGAGGCACCGTGAGGAGGAACAACACACCCAAGGTCACTCAGAAGTAAGATGACGGGAATTCCCAGTTCAGTATTTTATTTTCTAGGCAGGACAGCTTTACAAGCATGTAGTCAGTTATCCAGCAGCCTATTTTAACAAGCTAACAAATACTTCTGGTAATTCCCCTTTTACCTTACAACAGTAGCAGATATTTCAAAAGAATTAAACCTAATATGTAGATAACAAGAATCTCTGCATCCCATATAAAATTAGCTGAGTTGGGGATGGGACAGAGGGGAGTGAAGATGTCACTAGAACTCCTCACATAGCCTTGTTTGGTCTGTTAACAAGTGGTTTCGTCATCACCAACCAATATTTGTATATGCTGAAGATGTATTTATGATGACTTTTACATGAGACATGTCAAAATGGGTAGTAAAATGCAGAGCAAATCCTACAAACCAGCTATAAGCACCACATGGGATCTAGAGATACAGAATCGTCAGAACAATTTTGAGTTGCAGTCGATCTAATTTAGCACTGACTCCCAGCATCTGGCACCAGAGACTTCAGGGGAAAGTACCAGAAACCGTGCAGTGGGTGTGTTACATGCATGTGGGAAGTTTTCCCCTAGTCCTATGCAAACCGTAACTATCAGTTTACATCCTGACTCAGAAAAAAAAAAATTGTCCAATTAGTAAATTAAGCTAGCTGATGTGGCTGAATGGTTTTGTTAGAGTTTATCTACAAAACTTCAATGATTTTACCCTGAATTATAATTCTGACAATGAAGTTCACCGTTAATCTTTGAATTAAACACATACTTCCTCACTGATGTTGACAGAAATTACGCATACAAAAAGTTCAAAGGATTAGGCTATGTATTTTACTGGGCATTTTAAAGTTATTTTAAATAAATAAATAAATAAATAAATCACCAAACAAAAAACCCCACTCAACAGCCATCAGACAGCCCTTTCTATTTAAGTTAAGGACCAAACTATATTACCACTGTGGCAGTAAGTGAGGATAGCTGGGGCCTACAGAGTATGTTTAACAGGAGTTGACGGTTGTATGACAACTGGCCTAACCTGAATCTCCCTGTTTGGTACCTTTAAAATAAAATATCTAAAGACATTAGGGGGAAAAAAAAAAAAAAGAAAGAAAGGAAGAGCACCAAATAATTTTCCCAAAAAGCTCGTATTTAAAGGAAACAGCAAATCTGTTTTCAGAGCAACAAGTCTCCCAGTGTTTATCAAAGCCAAGCAACTCCAGAGCCAGAGCTGGTGGAGATGCAGAAATGCACACGCTGGAATTTGATGAGCACATCTCGTTTTGTCCCCCTAAGCCCTTT
>WAAD01000455.1:6831-17923 GCA_013389945.1 Fregata magnificens | reverse complement strand
CCCCTCCTCTCGCCGCCCTCCCTCCCTTCCTCCCTCCCTCCCTCCGCGCAGACGCGGGGCGATGGCGGGGGAGAGGCGGCCGGAGCCGCAGGTGCCCTTCAGGAACCGTAACTTCCCAGAGAGGGCAGGGAGGAGAGCGGGGGACGGGGACGGCGGCCTGGTGACAGGATAAGCCGGCCGGCGGGTGGCAGAGGTAAGAGTAGAAGCCAGACTCCTAATTCCCCGTCTCCTGGCTTCAGCCGTTTGGCAGGCTGTCGATCGATTAATTTGTAAAAGGTGTTTAAGATATTGTTTTTCTTTCTTGTTGCCATTACTCAGCAAGATCCTAACGGACACGGGTGGCGCGCAGGATGTTTTGCGTGGTTTCGCTTGAGATGTGCGCTGGAGTTACCTGCGTAGGTTTCCATCTGCCAGGAAGAAGGAGGTTCGTTGTCTTCATCGCTTCTCGTGTTTTTCATCAGTGAGGCTATATCCCAAATTTTTCAAGCATATCTTCTTTATTAGAGAGTGCGGTGTTGGCCTGTAGGGCTGTCTGTGTAGTTTGTAATAACTCTTTTGCTCTAATTTTAGCTCTCATTTGGGGGATGCACCGTCACAAATTCAATATTCAGTAAGGCAGTAACTAAAATTAGAAAAATAGGGTGCAGAGTCACAGTGGCGTTATCACAGGAAGGATGCTGATTTTCTTCCTGGAAGGAGAAAGATTAGATACCAATGATCTGTCATAAAAATAAGTGTGATTAATACATACATTATATTTCTGCCATTTACATGGGTTGACCTCGAAAAAGATGCTACCTGTGCCTATAAAGCTAATTGTGCTTATGTTCTCTGAGTATTGATGTCAAAGCTATTGTCTATATGTGCTAAAACATCTCTAACTTAATATCATTGCAAGACACTTTTTACTGGTTCATAAGTCAAGAGGAAGTTGCTTTTAAAAAGAACATGAAGAGATGTCTATTGAGTAGGAGAATAGCTGCAGAAGCCTTCAGAGCACATAGTGGCTGGATCCAGCCATTAGTGCTGGGACCCCACTCCTTGTTTAAATCTCAGTTGTCTTCCCACTAGCTGGCAGGCACTGCCTATGATTTCAGTCCAAACTTCGCAGGATCGGGTTCGCTCTTCCCGCTTCAATGTCATTGACTTCAATGAAACTACGCCAATCCTTATTCTGATCTTAGTACACAAAATATTCTCATTTCCTGGTATCCAGATAACTCCCTGGAATCAAAATCCAGACTACAATCTCAGTATTTTCTGCAATTGTGTTCTATTCCCTGTGGTCTTCTGGCCTCATCGTTAATTAAAAAATATTTATATATCTCCTAGGCTTAGAGGTTAAGGGAAAACTTCCACTTACTAACTCCAGAACAGAAAAGCATACATCCTCTTCTTTTGTCAGAATAAGTGTATTCATATAAACATGCTTGCTATCTTATGACAATGTAATTGGCAAAGAGTGGCTAGGTAGCCCAGCTGATTAAGGGACCAAGGCGACAGATAACAAAGTATCTGATCCTGGTTTGTTGTGTGATAAACACTTTCGCTAGCATTGTCAAACAACCAAAGGCACTTGATGCCATGCTATTACTGAAGTGTAATTGCAGGTGGATGCGTCTTTCTGACAGTTCTCACCTTCATTTTCTAGTATTGATAATACTTGTATCTGCCTATTGTTCGTAGAAAGAGAATACTGTGAGAGTGAATTAGGAAACATTTCTAGGATGCTTGTAAAATACAAAGATTACAACTATTATTTTCTTCAAAGAGTGAAAATAGCTACATGTTGATTCATGCAGCTCATGCTGTGACAGCATTTAGGTCTAAATTCTGAAGACAGGCAACCAATTGCCAACCAACATCACAAAATATCTTTAAAGGACATATTCACATGCTGTGATTTTACATGTTCCAAATCCAAGTCATTATTAAAGGCTTGGTTTAACCTTCTTAAAGCGAAATGTTACTGAACGGGCAGAATCACTCTTAAATGATCCATGTTGCTAGCAGGTATTGTACAGTGTACAGCCTATGAAAAATCAGTGCTCCTTTTCCAAGTAACCAACAAATCAAGCTATCAAGCAACGCCGGACAGGCACCTTCATACACTTTAGTTGCCGCTTTGTGCCATTTAAAGAACCCTAAGGAGTTGTAGACGTCATTTACCTGGTTAAGCAGGGTTTACAAGTACTTGGTGTCACTGATGTGGTATAAAAAACCTGAAGCATCCTGGCTGATCTAGTCCGGTGTCTTCTGCTCAGCTGTCATCATCTGCTTCTTGATGAGATTTTAGTATAATCATCATTAATAACTTAGGATACTTTACTAAATTTTATGAGTATTTAATTTGCATTTAATTTCATATCTGAGCGCAACTTTACCATTTGTTCCTATTTGTGTTTTTCAGTATGCTTACTAGGACAATGTCAGTATATATTTGTGTTCATTTTGTAGTGGTTGACAATGATGCAGTTTAGAAAAAAAGAGGACTCCCATTCTAACTAGTAGACAGGGTTCCTTCTGTTACTCAGTTTCATTTATTTGCTGCATCTCTGAAGTGCAAACTAAAAGCATGCTGTTTCCTTGCCTACTTGGAGATGCCAACATATATTAATTAAACAATGTAAAAATATATGTAATTTAAAGAACAGTGAGCCCCCTAATTGAGGAATTGACAAACTTGCTTACTTGTCCTCCTCAGTGTTTGGAAAGAACACAAGGCTGCATTTGCAGATCAACCTAGAGTAACAAACTCCGAAAGATTCGACCTAAGATTTTTTTGTTGTTGTGATGGTTTTTACTTTTAAACAGCCCTGTATTATCATCCCCATAGTAAAAATTATGTGGATTCTGTGGTATTTCAATGCTTGTGTTTTCCAATTTGGCCTGGATTTTCTGATTTGATGAGTGAACCAATTCACGCCTCCCGGAGGTCCATCCACTGCCATTTCCCATTATCTGGTGGCACACTCATTCTCACCAGGGAAGTTCACTGACCTTTGCTGTGACCTTCCCTGAGTAGAGCTCTTTTTTCTCTGTCAGGCTTTTCATGTCACTTTCTAGCTGCCTGTCCCCCTCTGTCACAGACAAACCCACACAGTCTGCACATGAGTCAGAAATTTTATAGCCCATCATGATCCTTGATTTATGTCAGTGCTGTATTCCTGCTCTCCTCCCAACTTCTCCAAAGTGATGCAAGGCTGGGAGTGCGTGAGGTTAGCAAACAAGGGCAGAAGGAGAGGTCAGCAGTGTCTCATGGGTCAGATAGCTGCTGCAAAAAAGCTAGTGCAGCTGGCAGCTAAGACAGCTGCTAGTTAGGAAGAAAATGGCCACTGAATTTGACATTACTTAATTAAGAGAGTGCCTTAGCTCATGTTCCCCCTCCTCACTTTGCTTCTGTACATTGCACTAGTGGGGGTTGGGCAATCGCACTTTCCCAGTGAAGCTCTTGGGTATAGAAGCTGTCTTCTGTTCAGGCTCATTGAAGACACAATTAAATGCCTCTTTGTTTAGCGATAGCCGAAACAATGCAAAAATACCACCCAGCAGCTAGACCACATGCAAATGTGCACTATTATGGCCTGGCCAGATGGTACAGGCACTTACTGAGATTCTCGTACAAAATGCAACAGTTCTGTAGGTTGTGTGTGTCTGTATGTGCACGTAAAAAAGAGAAACTGCAAAAGCATCACAAACACACACAAAGACAAATGTCTCAAAGATGGCCACAAAAAATACGTAACATGATCTTAAAAAATAAGAGCGAAAGAGAGCCCTTGTAGGAAACGGGACCCAGAAGAAAAGACAAACCTGTGGTCAAAGCAAAATAGTCTTACTATGGCCAGAGAAAAAGAAGACTTTATAAACATCCTTTGTAAATGAACAGAGTTGCATTAAAGAAATACCTGTCTCCATTCTTCCACTTTAAAGAAAAATGATGTGGGATTTCAAAGTCTGTCTAATTCTGTAAATCGAAAGAGGTTGCAATATATTGTAAGCCCCTGCATCACTCTTATTCCTTCCATTGGTGGAGGTACAAACTAAACTACTGAAAGGCCCACTACAGCCACAGTTCAGTCTGGAGCAGGCTTATTCAAAGCTAATTCCAAGCGTGCTTCCTCTAGTTGTGGTGGAAAGGAAGATCCTGCACATTCTTTTGTTTTGTTTTGCTTGTTCAAGCCGTGCTGCCTCTTGCAGCATATGTATTAATATAGTGGATCAAAATTTCTGCTACAATTTAAGAACGGTTCTCTCTGAATTCAGGAACATTATTCCAGTGTCCAAGGCCAATATATGCATATGAAGCTGGTTCTTTGTCATGGGACAAGAACAAAGGAAAACAAGCTGCATCTTTTTGAACAAAAGAGTATTTTATAAAAAGCATTCCTATTTAACCAATAAGTTGCAAGCTTTAAAGAGAGAAACTCCACTGCTTGTAATATTTGAAAGAATCCATGAATGTGTCTAGAGGCGATAAAAATTTTTATTCTTTACTATGGAAACACCACAAAAGTCATGGAGCAAAGTTCTGGCCCTGTGAACTCAATGGGAATGTTACTGATACCAACAGGAATTTCACCCAGTTTTTGTCATCAAAGTCAAGGCCATAAAAAAATAGACTTAATAGTAGCAAAATTCTAACTGTTTTCTTTCCACCTTCGGTACCATGGACAATACTATGAGACAAGAAAAATTCTTTTTATTTTCAGGTTTCAAAATCAAACTAAGATGATCAGATTTTTAATCGCATAGATGACAGTAATTCTAAAAGTGTTATATCGCTGATGTGAGTGATCTGCTCCATTTGCACTCAAATCAGTGAGATACAGGTGTGCAGATCAATTAGAGCTTATACTTGCACACCTCTGACTTCGATGCCACACTTTGCAGAATGAAACAGATGTTCCTAACAACTACTTAAATTCACACTGAAAACTGATAGAGCTCTAAAGTGTGTGAGGATTACTGAGGAAGAGATATTCAACATTTCTTTACTTCAGACCCTTCTTTTTTTCCACTTCAAAAGGTGTGATTTTGTGGATGTATCTGTGATACCTCTTTGCCTTCTGTCTTGATTTTCCTTTTAGTTTGAAGATGATGTTTCTTGCAAGGCAGCCACATCACTTCTGAGGATCTTGCTTATGTGTGTCAGTGACTCAAAGAAAAGATTACAGTATCTCATAATCCTCTCACTGCTATTATAAGTTGTTGGATAACTTCTGATGTCATCTTTAGAGGCTTCGTGCCTCTGTAACTCAACAAATCAAAGAAAAACATGTACCAAATCACAACACATGCTTACTTCCTGTTTGCGTGGTGATAAGGTAGGCCATGTTCTGAACTCAGAGGTACTATATTAATCTATCTTATTAAACATTGTTAGTAAGCATGCCTGTCTTATAAGGGACGTTATGCTGTTATCCCTGTATTGCATAAGAAAAAATGAAATAGCCAAATGCTATGTGACATTCAGTATCATTGGGTGGTTAACACTCATTCACAGTTCTTCTCAGTAAAATGACATTCAAAGCTATAAAATGTAGGTCTGTGCACTTGGTTCATTGAGAATAAAAATACAAAGGTAAACACAGAAGAAGCTGAAGATAAAATGATCGGAGAGGAAGAGGATTCTGGATGGATTATCTTTATTTATGTTAAGACACTTAAAGGCAGGATTAAAACAGGCAGTCAAAGAATGCGCATGGTTGCCAAACAAGTAAAATGGAATATCAGATCCATCTGGCAGCATATTAGGCAAATAAATAGGAAGGCTTATTAATTACTGTATTCACATTAAACAGTCTGTAAAGAATTACTAGGAACCACTTTTTATAAAATAGATAAAATGAAGAGTATGTCACTGGACAAAAAGGAAATATTTTCTTTCTTAATTTGTGTTTTATCACTGGGAAGATATGTCCCAGTTCTTTTATTGTGAAAACTTTTTCAGTATTTATTTTACAAAACTATTGTAAAAGGTTAAGAACTTAAATATATTTTTGTTGTGTTTTACTTTAGAGACATCAGGTGGCAGATAAAGCATTACTTTATTGAACCCTCTGCCTTTGTTAAATAAAAATCAAATCACAACACTAAAATGAATTCCATGGCAGAAAAAGTACAGCAGAAAATGTACTGTTCCAGTACATTTTTATTATAACCAATGGCCATTCAGTGATGTACAACAAATACAGTAAAAGGCAGCTTTATTCTATCTCCTAGTAGTAAAGAAACAACAAATACGATACCCTGCACCACCCTGTTGGATTGGAGACTATGGCCTCTCTTCGTGATTGTGTCTTGATACTGCCAGTAATAGATAATTTTTATTAAAACATTCACATATCCATCCCCTGTCTGGAGTCCTGTAAAAACCCTGAAGTCCTGCAGCGAAGCCATTTGCCTGAGTACCATAAGCCCTTCCCGGTACTTTTTCTGCGGGCACAGTGTATCTGTGGATGTGGATTTACTTGTAGCTCTGTAAACATTCTTCCAGTAACAGTCTCACAGTACCACAGCCCCCGTAAGAGTTATTAAGCCAGGCAACATTTTAGTCAGTGTCGGCCAGATTGCAGAGCGACAGGAATCATAGAATCATAGAATCATAGAATCATTGGGTTGGAAAAAGACCTCTAAGATCATCAAGTCCAACCATCAACTAACACCACCATGACTCCTAAACTAGCCCCTGGAGTGCCACGTCTACACCTTTTTTGAACGCCTCCAGGGTAGACGACTCCACCACCTCTCTGGGCAGCCTGTTCCAATGCCTAACCACTCTTTCAGTAAAGAAATTCTTCCTAATGTCCAATCTAAACCTCCCCTGACGCAACTTGAAGCCATAAGTTCACCTCCCCTTAAAACCATTTTGGTTTTGGAAAAGCTGCTCTTTAAATCAAACCCAATTAACAAACTTATTAGAAATCAAATAATATCTGCATAGGTTAAAATGTCAAGCCTAAAGAGGGAGATTTGAGAGGAGTACAAATAATTATTGACTTGTTCCATAATTAACCAACCGAATATTGGGTCTGGTTTACTAATAGTGAAACGCCAAGGAGGATCAAGTTCATCAGCAAGGGCAGCAAATACAGCAGGAACAGGAGACTTCATTGCTTGTACGTGGATTGTACAAAAGTTACACCTAGATGTCACACAGAGACTGACTTTTTAGACATTTTCAGTGTCTCTTCCTTGGAACAGCTTGTTAGAAAGCTCACAAGAAGATAGACAGCTTTTCACTTCACCCTGAGTAGCATTCAGGATCTGGTTTGAAATCTCATATTTGAAGAGCCATTCTGTGACAACTGCCTTAACATATTTTGATGCAGTATCATTACAGGAGCAGCAGCAGCCAAAACATTCAGCAAATTTGTCCTGTTTCAAAAAGAGGAACTATGTAAAAATAAGAGAGTTGGTTAAAAAGTAACTTTAAAAGTGCAGCTAAATTAAATTTTCAGAGGCAGAAAGGAAGCTATTTTAAGATGCACATTTTAGAAACTTGAGGTCTATAGGCAGTTGGATTATTAAGGAAGGCTTGAGAATGGGCGAAAGGGAGACAGCACAGGTAAACAACAGGCTAAAGGAGGTTATTAGAAACAAGAAGCTTTCTTTAAAAAAAGGCGAAGTAATATTGAAATGAAAAAAATAGAAAAAAAAAGACACATATTCCTGCAGGTTAAGTGTAAGAAAATAGATTAGGTCCCCCCCCAAAGGAATCAAAGCTAATAATCTTTCTTTGACCCTTAGGAACAGGAAGCTTTCCAGAAGTCTGCTGGACTAATTGATAACCATGGTATTAACAGGAGTACTCAAAGAAAGCAAGGCCATTGCAGAGAAGTTCATAAACTATTTGAGTCAGTGTTCACCAGTGGATATCCTGGAAATGGAAGGGATTTTGAAGACATAATCGATGAAACCGATGAAATGAACACTAAGAAACCACTAGGACCAGATGGAAATTGCTAACAAGTGTGTGTAACTACAGTTTTAAAAGTGTACCGATACCTGGTGTCTGCAGGATGGCAAATGGGATGTCAGTTTTTAAAAAGAGTTTCATGGAAGACAGGGTGCCTGACGGGCTGGGAGAGGAAGTCTGCTCTCTCTCCCTTGCAAATCAGTAGAAATTAGAGTGGGCAATAGAACTAGTGGACGCCTGGATAAATATGATCTACTTGGAAGAGTCAACATGACTTTTGTAGAGGGAAATTCTACCTTACAAATGTACTGAATTCCCTGAAGAGTCAGCCTACACGAGGAGAAAAATGGCTTATAAGTTGCATTTCCAAGGGGTAACTCATCTGCTTGGAGCAGATAAGGGAATGCATACCTGTCTGAAGCATCTGGAATATTTACTTCCAATCGCACATTTCTCCCCTAAACAGCTGTTTCTCTCACCTCTTCCCAACACCTTCCCTAGATACCTTAAGACTTAGTGCTGAATAAGGTACATCTCAATCCCTCTGACACCTCCCTTAACTTACTCTGTTCTCAGGAACGTAACTTCTTACTTCCTTTCTGTCATGAGATTAGCAATACTGTCCTGACTCTGGAAAGTAATTTCAAGGGAGAGAGCTTTGAAGAATAGATTTCTAGGGGGAATTGAAAGTATTTTAACCACCATAATTACAAACTCTCTGTTCCTCATACTGTGCCTCCATTTCTAGGTCACCCTGAAGAGGGGGTACTGCATAAATGTGCAGGAATGAACCTAGCCTCAAAGCCTGAAAACACCCCGCTTGCTAACAAACTCCTTAGCAGGTAAAGCAGAATGGATGCGTGCAGATCCCCTACCAGACTTTCTGTGACAGGAACATTTCAGAAGGAAAATGAAATGCCTCTCTCCAGACGCTCACAGGAATTCTGCACTGCTACAGCCTTTTCTCATGGAACCAACTTAGAGCTCAAACGTACGGTTATCCCTCTTGTACTGCTGTATTTCTACTGTTCATCTGATCAGGTGTCACTTTTGCTCATGAATAGCAGTCTAAAATATCAGATCCACTATACTGCTTAAAGATCTTATTTCTTAAAATAGCTCTGTTTAATTTTTAGACCCTTTTTGTAAATTAGGAGTGCTGTGGCAATTCAGATATCCTTTACAGCCCTCCGATCTCCTGTGGAACCATCAAAAATTTCAGCTGTGGTAGGTCTTCTTTTGTGCCTGATTTCTGCAGGGCTGCACCCTGCAATTTGCACACAGCAAAGCAATCATTTTCTTCCATAGTGGCTGGAATAAATGTCTCAGAACTTCTAATTCATTTAATCAAGGGCCAAGGCCTGGGGAAAATATAGCTGCTGCAACCACTGTAGTTGTTATTATGGTCAGAAATATAATTCTAACAGGTGGTGGAAAGAGACTGAGTCATCTAAAACAGTGGAGCAAAACATCAGCACTGTCAAGTGTTAAGGCCTCTCGGTTTTAAAATGACAGCCCTTCTATGTCTTTCCCTCTCTTTGAGAGGGCTCCACCTTTCAAGATTCTGTATTCTGAGATATTGTCTTCCAAGCAAATAGGAACAGACATGATTGCTCTCCCAGAAGCATAGCTTTTTAGTAAACCAGCTTTAGAGTTGTTACTGATACATAAATGCTGAATGTAAGCCTGCCTCTCTACTTTCAGACACATCCCGCCCAAGGGAAGAAGACACATCTGCATGGCAGTTCGTGTGCAGGCATGACAGCAGATAAAACCCAAAATGTTCCGTGGCCCACCAAGCGGTAGAGGTTCGGCTAGAGGACGGTGTGCCCAGGTGAGCCTCGCAGTGCCCTAAACTGCCAGAGGGGCTTAGGAATGCAGTGTCCCATGTGCTCAGGAGGGTGGGAGCTGACAGCGTCTGGAGCTGTCCTTAAGCGATGCAGTGCCCATGCAGCCCTCGTACAGACGCGTCCTTAGAGCTAAGTACAATTCTTGACACTCTGAATTATTGGGGAGAGTCTGTTTTGTGCCCGATGGAGAGACGTGCCTAACAGTTGCGAATTTCTGTGCCTTATTTGCCAACAACCGAAGCACTCAGCTGGCGGTGTTGTATGCCTGTGCCTGCCCAGCCTGCGCACCCTGGCTGCGTCGCATTTCCATGCCGGGAAGAGGTCTGGCTGAGCACTACCTCCTTCTGCTCCCCATGGTACAAGAAGGAAATCAGGGCACGTGAGCTAAGAGGGATCTGCAGCACACTTTGACCAAGTCCTTGCTGTAGATGATTGGACCGGGTGTTCAGGGCTTGGCAATTTGCTCCTAACGTTCAAAGCTTCAGCATGCTTAATCATCAAACCTGTCTAACCCTTCCTTGCCAGGAGAGCGCCTCTCCCTTCCCTTCTCCCACACACCTCAAACGAGCTCTGCTGGCAGGCCTGGGAAGTCGGACACGGTGGCTGAAGGTAGAGCGGGTTTCCATGTTTGCATCCTTTCACCAGAAGCAGGCGGTCTTCGATGGGCTGGGTCTACCCCAGCTGACAGACGCCTTCTGGCAGAGTTGGGATGGCGAGGGGAAAAGATGGGAAGTGCCTCTCACTTTTCTCTTACCCTATGAACTCCTATTTCCCCATGCAGGGAAGGCATCCCACCTCCTGGCTTCGTCCACTGTTGTCCCGTACCTCCCTGCAAGGAGTCTGACCGTACCCGGGCACCGGCAGCCTCACGCTTTGCACGCGCTGACGTTCCCGACACCAAACTGCAGCCGCCTCCTGGCCGTTAGGTTTGAGAAACGGCAGGCTTCTCAGTCTGCTACCTTTTTTTTCCCTGGTGAGTCGAGACCGCCGGCCGCGTCTCAGTCCGGTCCGAGTGCCAAGTCAATTAAACGCGGAACCAGCAAAATACCAAGTTAAAATGAAACAAATAAAGCGAGTGGTCTGAAACACCGGGCTCGCCTGCGGTGGACGATGCATTTAAATCGGTGCTCGGGCGCCCGGAGGTTTTCCCTGGGGAACAGGAAGCGGCTGAAGTCGCCTCTCTCGAGGCGCCCCCTCCGGCGCAGACAAGCGGGACGGGCCCGCCGCTCAGAGGAACGGGAGGGCTACCGACCGGTGCGTCGGGCACCCCCCGTGTGCTCGCAGGCGTCCTCCCCGGCAGGGCGCCGCCGCCGCCCCCTCG
>WAAD01000454.1:169383-182861 GCA_013389945.1 Fregata magnificens | reverse complement strand
CTACCAGAAGAAACAGAGAAAGCTAAGCATCTCTGCAGAAAAAACAAGCACTTTGCACGATTATCCCCAAAACATTTAAGTCGGTCTGACTCAGTTGTACTGTAGCTGCTATTATACAAGTTACTTGAATGTAACTTTATGAATAGTCCTATGACAAGACATTATGCACATCAGTATTTTCACACTAGACCACCTAAAACATAGCAGAAAGCTATCCAGAGCAATAGCTAGGTAATTAATATCTGTTACTTATTTACACTTGATATATCAAGATAAACTTTCTTTTTCTAGACATCTTTTTCTGTCTTTTTGCAAAGACAATAGCACAAGCACATTTTCATCTTATAAATATTACACAGGCAAATAAGAGTAACAAAAATAAATGCCAGTAGTTACTTAAGTCTAATTTGTATTCAGATATTTTTAAAACACATTCCTTTTTCATACTAAGCTATACGCTTAATCAGACTTTACAGCTTGCTGTTCCAGTGCAATTCAATTTGCTAAACTCTTCTTTCAAGGCAAACAGTTGTGTTGATCTTACCTAACCATCCTTTTCCTCCATTCAGCCAGTCCCACCTCATTCCACATGGTTAAGTTAGAGAAAACCTTTTAATACATCATGTCTACACTCAGCTCACACCTAAATGCAAGACGTTCCAACTCATTCATGAGGTCAAATGAAAAAACACAGGATTATTTTTAAAAGAGCAGCTTGCTACAATCCATAAAAAAATTTGCTATAATATTTCTTTGTAGTCTATTTTCATTCAAATGCTGGTCTAAATAAATATCATTATTAAAGAGACATTTTATTCAGATAACGTCACATGGCTCACTATTACGAAGTATGTAAAAGTAGGCACAGCAAAAATGTCAAAACAAGGCAACTCTGTTTCGTATGCAATAATTGTGCTGAAATAACATTAAGATCTAGACTAGGAAAGAAAGAGATTGACAGGCATTCAAAATCTAACCTGGCAGAGACTGTTGTCAAACATCTGTTACTTCAATTCAACTATTATTTCCAGCTGCAAAACTTCCAAAGATGACTAAGTGAATCAGCAATGATTTGTTTTGGCTAAACAACTCCATGCTTTTATTAAAGTCTATTCAAGCCTTCCACTGAAAATAAAAAAACAAGCATAACTGACTTGAATGAGGATTCAAGATATTTTTCAGTAAGCTGAGAACTGAGATAAACCAAAAGTCAACACCTGAAACTACTATAAAAAGTCTACTTTTCTCCTCCTCTACAGAAGTTTAAACCAAAAGTAACTCTATAGGTCAGCAGCGTTATACAACTTTTCACTTTGTTTTGAGATGAGACTTCACCCTTATGAACTATTGAAAGGGAATGAATGCTAACATCTTATTATTAAATCTCAAGCATATGTGGGGCTTCTTTATGTTGCAGTGTCCCAGTCTTTCAACAATCCTGTTATTTAGTGAGTGAAAAAAGGCAGAAGAGAGAATACTTCTGAAAAATACATTATCCTTGACACATGCTAATGTCATGGCTGTCACTGAGGTGAAAATGAGGCAAAAAGGCTCATTTTACTTTAAATATACTCTTGAAAAAAAATTAATGCTTGAAAGCTCTGACACTGAAAACAGCTTTCTTTGAAATTTGAAAAAGAGCATGGGTAAAGATTACATACTTAAGACCACAGTAAATTATATATCATTTTCACTGTTATATTCAAGTTAAAAAACACTGTTAAAATAGTGTTTGTTTTGGCTTGTTATTCCTACTTCAAAAGCCGTATTTACGAAGGTACTATTGGATCATGTGCAAGATTCTCCCTGTACAGCTCAGTCTCAGGTCTCCTCTTTATTTGACAACCATCATACCGGACTGCACAATGGTTTTACACCAGTAAAATGTGCGTTTGAAACTTTACTTCCTTCAAACACATATAAAGTGAGATTTAGTGTCTGGACACCAAAAATAAAAAGCTAGTTTTCTGAATCAATGTCTTCAAAATAAATAATAATTTTCTTTGTTAGAAAAGCTTTCATAAGCCTGTAATTACAAATATGAAAAACACCCATAATTCAGGAAGTTTTCCTTTCTTTACAAAAAATTCCATGATATATTGTTTACATCAATTCTGTCCATTTCTATTCTGGGTAAAACCAGAAACTTTAGAATAGAACTTACCCATTTTTACTAAATACCCGTATCCATGCTTGTATGTTTGGTCCCAGCGTACACAAGCATTGTAAAGTAGTAAAGGTAGACAGGAGAACTGCAAACAAAAACGTCTCAGTCACTGACCTACAAAGAAGGAATATTACAAGATTAAGTGAGGTAGTTACTAATTTTCTAAGAGCTCCAAGATTTAGGAAGAAAAACCCCTCTAAGTCAACTTGTGAAAGCATGCATGTTTTCTTAAACCTCATGTAGAAGAATAAAGTATTTTCTTCTTACTCTGCAGAACAGTAAACAAAGATGGAAAGAATTCTGATATCTGTTATCTCAACAAAGACTGAAATGCAGTAATTATTTTAAATGCCTCATACCTGTAACATTTTAAAAATCACAGATGTACCTCATATGGAACATTAGTTCTGAATTGAAGTACACTTGGATATTTACTTCATTATTCCATTTATTTTTCTAGTTTGATGTTGTGGAAGCAACCATGAAACCAAACTACATGATGCCACTGTTAAGTCAGTAACTTAGTATCTCTCTCAGAAAACAGGCTGCTTCATGCATCTTTTTTTTTTTTTTTTCCTTTTTTAACCATTCCTGAAAATTAAAACACTAATATCAAAAGGATGAAAGATATGCAAGATGCATGTTTTAGAATCTTATGGGGAAAATGACTAAATGAAACTTGGAAAAATGTTTGTACCCATGTTTAACATAAATATTAAAAGTAAATGGAGTTGTTTGTAACTGTCTTGAACAAAATATCTCCAAATATACAGAAACTGTAAGAGCCAGCTTCTAAAAAAAAAAAAGAAAAAAACCAAAAAAAATCACCATCCCCCCAAAAAAACCCCCCTCCAAAACCAAAACAGACACCCTTCTTCCCCCAGCCAGGAGCTTATCCTTTAACTTCAAACGCACCAGGAAATATACAAGTACTTATACCAATATCTGCAAGGAGAACTGCCCCTTAAAACGTTTAGAGAAAGACAGGGTCTTCTGACTTACTCTATGAGAGGTGCTCCATAAAGAACAATAATCGCATGAAATAGTATGCAAGACATGAAAAAGTATATACAGCATTTTAGAAATCTGGATATCTAAAAAAAAGCAATAAAGTATCAGAATAATGTTTCAAAAGAAAAGAGAACATAAGTAACATACATAGTCTATATCTTATTAATCACATTGTACTCTACCTATTTAATTTCAGCTACAGCACAGTATGATAATAGCGTGACATATTTCAAAACAGTTTTCCCTGTGTTTAATACTTTAAATAATTAATTAAAAATGATCACACTCCATCTACAATTTTTTCATGCACCCTATTATAATAAGGCAAACATACAAAAGATATAACTAGAAATGACAAGATAAACAGAGATAATTTTATTGGATATTTGTAGATTTCTGTTTTACATGAGTGTTATGTCCATTCATTAAAAGGCATTTTTCACAGAAAGTGAAAAAATATTTAATAGCAAGAAAATATGTAATACAAAAAAGAAAAAAAAAGACATTCAGAATCAAATGTAATACTTAAAATTGCATGAAATAAAAACCACTACATTTTGAACTTGGCATCTTAAATTCTAAATCCATTTGAGAAATGTCCATGACTTTCTATAACTCTGCAAAACACATATAATTTTCTATGAATTTAAACAACAGTTTCTGGGTACTCATTATATCACATAGAAGCATAGCCACTTGATAAACAGTTCTGCTTAGGTCTGTTCCGATCAGGTCACCAACAGAAATCCATAATTTCACCTGAACACTTTTTTTTTTTTTTTTTTATATTTATTCCTTGTGCTAGGCTGGGATGAAATCTCACCTAGAACACGAAGCCTGCTTCATTTTTAAATCACAGATGGTTAAAATACCTGTTTTCCATAATGACTTTGTGTATTTCACATCCCCCTCAGTCAGCAAAACTAGACAGAAGCTTTGCATACGAAGATAATGCTTTCAGGGATGTTTGCTTAAATGTTTAAGAATCACCACATCAGAACACTAAATCTTGTCTGACTCAGCAAGCTGGGAGTGCAAGACTATCCACCTGACTTCAAAATGCTGGTGTATTCCCCCACTTCTGAATAAGTTGTGCGCTGCTCCAAATTCGCTCTGTTCAAACCTATTTCATTGGGATTCATACCTTTACTGCTCCCATTAGAAACTGTAACTACAAAAATTTCTCCCAGATTTAGATTCTTCTGTATGCAAATGTCATCATGCAAGGAAATGTAGCCATTTTAATACTTTTCCATGTCATTTTTTAAAATTTACCAACTTTGTTTAAATTGTAATGAGCTAGTCTCTCTTTTATGTCTCAAATTCTAAAAAACGCTCTCTCTTCCTTTAAAGTTATTAGAAACTTATAACTACACATGAGAAAAGTGTTTCTTCGTAACACTGAAGGTCAGGCCTGGAGTATGAAATGAGTTCTGCGCCCATTCAATTTTGCTGATTTTTGCCACCATGCAAATTGTTGGAAGATCAACGGCTGGGACTACAAACAACCATATAGTGACAAGAAAAAGGAAAGGCACAGAATCGCTCACTTGAACATGTTATTTACAGGTAGAGAAAGTTTAACACCACCAAAATATTGGAGAACTTCTTTCAAAAGGTGCTACACTCAGCTCACTCATCGAAAACAAGAATTCACCACCAAAAATTGTCTTCCTTCTTTCTCATTTGATTATTTCAGTGAAGGAATTTGCTTCCCCTCGGTTTTGCCTGGTAGCAATTTAAGAATAACAATCTTACCTTGTGAGCAAACGAACTTCTCTTAGGAGACAGATTTGGTTTAAGGACTAAGTGCAAGATTATATTAAGGGTACTAACACAAACAGAACAAATACACAGCCACGCGAGGTGTGTTCCCAAAACTGTGAATCCGTCCCAGAAGAAAGCCGGAACAACCGCTGTCAGAATAATGGAAAAAACACAGAGGAGGTTGGCAGCCAAGAGCCTCCTTATTTCTGCTTCTTTCATTGTGTTCCCTATTAACCGGCCACCTGCAAGACAGCAAGTCGCACCCCGTTACCGAAACATAGTCGAAGCACGACAGGATAAGATTTTTCCTAGTCGCAATACACGAGGCAGAGCTCTGAGCTTAGTTTGGGGCGGAAAGTGATTATTTTGGGGCAGAGGAACGTCACGCGTTTAAAAATCAACCCCAAACCCACGGACGCAGCAGCACTGCGCTGTGAGAGCCGGGCGAGCGGAGCGCTCGCACCGAGCAGGCAGCCTGCCCCCGCACCGGCACCCCTCACACCGCCCAGCGGCTGCCTGACAGGGGGAACCGCCTCAGCCCCTCCCGCGCCCGGGCNTTCCGGGGCGGGCCCGGAAGTGGCTGTTTGTTGGGGGGGAGGGGGGCCGCCATGGTGTGCGAGAAGTGTGAGTGCAGGCGGCCCGGGGGGGCTGTCCCCTCCCCTCCCCTCGGGGGTCCCCTGAGCTGAGCAGCAGCTACGGGGCCCGGGCTGTGTAGGGCGGGCTGTAGGTGGCGGTTCGGGGAATGTCTGTGCGTGAGCTGCCGTTCTCCCGCAGGCAGCGCTTGTTGTGAGTATTAACGCACTGTAGTTTTAATTTTTTCCTCCGTAATGTTTCCTTATGTAGGTGAGAAGAAACTCGGTACGGTGATCACTCCCGATACGTGGAAAGATGGTGCAAGAAACACTACAGGTAATCTTGGGGAGGCTTAACGCTTGTTTTCCAGATCTCTTAAAGCCAGTTGGGCGCCTGAGCTGTCTTACGATCTTAAGGCTAAAATTTGAAATAGTTAATCCGGTTAATTTTTGACTCCTGTAGTTTCCCTCCCATGCTAATTTAATGCATAGGGGATTTATTTACCCTGAGCTGTTCAGTATTTAACTTGTCTGTTTTTTTTCCTCCTTGTATGGAATGACAATGCACAAACAGAGCACAGTATAAAGCATTCTGTTGTCCTGTGCTTTAATGCTGTGCTGTATGTTTTATGTCTCTTTGTGACTTTATTGGCACACATGTAAAAGCTGTAAACTAAGCTTTTTAAGTATGCTTGGAACTGGGAAATTTATTGGTTTATGTTTTTATTCTGTTTGTAGAAAGTGGTGGCCGCAAGTTAAACGAAAACAAGGCATTGACCTCAAAGAAGGCAAGGTTAGTATTTAATAGTGATTCTGGCTAAAAAAGACAGTTTGCTGTAACTGAGGCCTGTTTCCTGCATATCTGGGCAGCTGCTCAAAACTTGTCCAAAATACACTTTTTAAAACAAACAAACAAACAAAAAAAACCCAAAAAAAATTTGTGGGGATTATGACATTTGATTAATCGGTAAAAGTATGTCCATACATATTTCATGGGTGCATTCTGCTGAATCAAAGAGTGTGGGCAACCATTTTGCTGCAGTTCTCACCAAAATTTCTAGGGTTTGATGCTTTTCTTAGGAGAGGAGCCGGGAAGGCTTATTTTCTGTGCGAAAATTGGCGGTACAATCTCTTGAGCATTCCCTTAATGTCTGGGGGATGTTCTGTTATGCAAGGGGGCAAGGTGCTGCTGCAAGGTGTTCAAGTTCAAAATAGTCTGGTATCTTAATAAAAAGACATATTTTTAGTTCTGTTTTTGTTAAGTTTTTGTCCGTAATGCAAGAAATCTCTCTTAGTGGGGCAAGTGGGGGCTTTTCTGTAGACTTTGTGCAGCCTATTAGAAATAATCCTTGTATGTCCCTTTTCTAAATAATAGTTTTTGCTGGAGCTTCTGTCTGTGCCCTCTGGCTTAGACTTTTTAGGATGAGGCAGAGGAAATACTTTATTTCAAGGTGTATAAATAAAATACTTCTCCTTTTTCCGAGGTTTGATCCTTATGGAAAGAACAAATTTGCAATATGTCGGATTTGTAAGAGTTCTGTCCATCAGCCAGGGTCTCACTATTGCCAAGGATGTGCCTATAAAAAAGGTGAGTTTCACTGAGTACCAAATTATCCCAGTTTGGTTTGAAATTAGAGAGCAAGTGGAACTCTTGAATTTGTTTCGCCTTACAAAGAGAAGGCTAAGATGAGATTTAATTGCTATCTTCAACTACTAATAGGAAGGCGGAGAGAAGATAGGGTCAGACTCTTCTGAGGTGCACAGATAATAGAATGAGAGACAATGTACCCAGGTTAGAATGTGGAAGATTCTCATTACATACAAGGAAAGCAATTTTCACTGTGAGGGTGGTTAAATATTGTAATAGCAGGGACCCACAGAGGTTGTGGAATCTCTGTGGGAGGTATTCAGAACTTGACTTGAAAAATCCTGAGCCAGCCTCATCCAGTTGGCCATGTTTTGAGTGGGACAGGGGCAGGACTAGAGGCTGCTGGAGACCCTTTCCAACCTAAGTAATTCTATGATTCTGCTTCTTTTAGAATGTTTCTGGTATTTAAAGCAGTAGAATTGGAAGAATAACGTAAGCTTAATCTTCGCAATTGCATAGAAAACTGTCATCTAGCAAGTTTGATTTTTCTTAGTTTTAAAAAAAAATGGATTTTGTAAAACTCAATTGCTTGTTGCAGTCCCTTTTCTGATCCCATTCTCCCCTTTCCCCTTTTTATAATGGCTAAATCTAAAACTCTAAATAGTGGTCTCAAAAAAAAAACCAAACCCCACCCCCAAAAACAAACAAAAAAACCCAAACAAAAAACCACCAAAAAAACCCCAACAAAAAAACCCCATCCCACCCAAAACCAAACACACACACCCCCCTCCCAACCCAAAAACCAAACACCCCAGACCTATCCACCCCTCCAAAAAATGCCACAAAACAACCAAAAATCCAACTTCTGATCTTGGTAAAGTGATAGGCTAACTTAACGAAAGTAAAATACCTGGGGAATAAAAGGCAAAGAGAAAAAAAAGTTGTAAAAGCAATTAAGAAAGTGTCTCTGAAGGCAAGTCATGCTCATGGTTGTCTTTGTGCTTGCATGTATTCTTACACATTCAGTGGCTTAACATAAGCCATTGAAAGGCTCATTTCTCTAAAACGAGTCTCTGGTCCAGTTGTGAACACACTTGATGCATTTTAAGTCAAGCTTGGCTTAAGGTGAAACTGAAAAATGAAAGAGTATAATCATTGTCCCTAGAAAGCAAGATACTGCACTGTGCAGTACATAATATATAACATCTTTCCGTACTTATGAGTTATGTGTGAATGACTGCACTGAAATTCTGCTTATACCTGGAAGCTTTCTATCTCCCATATTCATAATAAGTCTTCAGTATTGTTAAGAAGTGTTAAAAAATTCCTGAGGGGTGGCGGAATCAATTTCAAGCAAATTTAATGGAGAGCCTTAAGGATATAAAACTTTTACTAGTCTTGTGATTTTGAGTAGGTAAGCAAAAGGGCCCGAACTTGCAGTTCCTGGAGGGGAAGAAAAGCAACATGAACTCAGTTACATTATTAATACCAAGGAATCCACATAGCATAGAGACATGGGGTAAACCAATTGTTAGATATAGAGCTACAGCTAACCAGTAGTAAGTTTTGTTTATGAAATTACTTGAATTGTTCTATAAATGTGTACTGTGTCACTGAGTCAGCAGTTTAGCAGCCTGCTGTAGGAGGGTTGCCTTTTCTAGTTGCTAGATGCTCACCAGATGGCTGTCTGAATCCCATATGGTAGAACCTTGTTCCCTTTCTTAAACTTATGGCTGGTTTGGGTGGGCTTCAGGATTTTGTCTTTGTATGTTTGTCTATCCTTCCAGGTTGAATCTGGTTTCTTCATAAAATTCAGAACTCTAAGTGCTTTAGGTTCTAGTTCTGACCATCAAAGACGTGGTTGTGGCATGTTTCTTGAAGCAAATTTAGTCATATGGCTTAGTGCTTCAACGGTTCCATATCTCTGAAATTGAGAGGCAATCTAAAGTTAATTACTCCACAGTTTAGACCTGAAGTTAACAGCCTGTGGGCTGGGTTTTGCTCTCCAAAGTAAATCACGTGGCATGTTCTCTGCTGTTCTCTTTCCTAATGGACTCTTAGATATGTGTCCAGTCAATATATGAAAGGACACGATTTGGAGAGAGTTAACAGGAATAGTTGCCACTTGACATTTTTTTTTTGTCTGCTGAGGAATGATCTTGTAAAACAAGATGTGGCCCTACCAGACAAAAGAGGTAGCACCCTTCTGCTTTAGAAGAAGAGGGAAACATTGAGACAACCCGCCTCTCTGCCCCTGCTGAACTTGTGTACTTTTTGCTGCTCTAGTCTTCTGACTTGCCACTCTTTGGTTTTAGGTCAAAGTCCTCTGGGACATCAGTGGTCACCTTCACTCCAATTCTCAAGTATTCTTGGTGTCCATTGTTTCTCAGTTCTGCTTCTCTATAAATAGCTTAATTCTATGAAATTGTATTCTTCTCAACTTTCTCAACTGTCTGAAGCTCCCCAGCTGTTAGTCTTCCATTTAGCAGTCAGTTTGTTGGTGACTATGTTTTTCTTAGCCTAGCTACTTTCTGTCCATCTCGGGCCTCAGTTTGGCTACAGGACTTAGAAAGTTTAATAATACACCATTTTTACCTGTTTGCCAGATAGAAGCCTTTTCTGGCTCTCTTCCAGTATTCCAGCAAATTACAGAGGCTTCAGGCAGTGTTGTGGATCATAATGCTCTCAAAATAAAGCTTATTTTTTTTTTAAGTGGCAGTATTACATATATGATGCAAATACTAATTTGTAATACAAGTCATATTATTACTTCTGAATTTGTAATATCTGGTGACAAAATGCACAGATAGATTGTCAATGAGAGCTCATTTAAACAATTTCTTGAAAATGATCTTTACAAAAATATAGCAACTATGTTTTTGAAGAAAAACTTTAATGATTTTAAAATAATTTACACACCTTTTGTGTGCTTATAGGCATCTGCTCAATGTGTGGCAAGAAGGTCTTGGATACGAAGAACTACAAGCAAACTTCTGTCTAATTGTATTGACTAGTCTTTTTATGAACTTTAACTTCTGTGTCTTTGTACAGCAACTTTTCTCTAAAATCATTTGTGAATATTACTTTTTGGAAGATAATACATTTACTTGGAATGAGAGGAGCGGGAAAGACTGATTGTTTGCCTAGAAATGTACATAATATTTGATTTTTGTTGTTTTAGCACTGATGTTAACTGATATTTAAAGGTAATGGTTTGCAGCAACTGCTACAGTTCAAAGTGAATGGGAAGATCCTAGTGGATAGGTTGAAACTATGTTACCATGATAACACAGATCTTTGAGATTAACGCTTTTACTCCTTTGCCGTATCTTGAGTCTTCTGCTTGTCTGATAGTAATATTTTATAGATGTATAAAATATGAGCTTGTATCACCTCATTAAAGTAGTATTTTAATTTAGTTCTGTGCTTCTAGGTATTTATAATTACTCTCATGCCAAACAATTACATCCTCCCCTCTAAGTATTGCTCTTCAGATTTTAATGCAATTGTCCTGTTGAATTTTGTTTCTGCCTACAGTAGGGTTGGTTAAATCACAAATTGTTAAACTACTGAAATGTAGTGTGTTACTCTGCCAGTTCTTACTTTGGCAGTAAGACTGATTACGTATTCCCTCGTAAGCCTCTAAGAAGGCTTTACATATGGCATCTGGTGGCCCAAGGCAATAAAATAATGAGCATCAATTTCTAATGCCAGGTCTCAGTCTCACCATTTCCTAAGTTAGTCTGGCTCTTGAGTCAGAGTTTGAGTTTGAAACTGGCTCTTGAATTCTGTGATGTAATTGCTTGTATACATGTCAAATTTGAAAGATCAAAACAGGCTGCCTTCTCTTCAGCATTGGTTTGATATAAGACTTGAAGTGAGACTCTCTGAAAATGAGAGGCTGAGTGTGGCTGTGCATTTCTCTTGTCCTTTGGTTAGTTTCTACATAAGAAAGCAATTTCTGTTAGGGAGAGTAATAAATGTTCACTGTGCATGCATGTTAAGGGAAAAGAACGGTACTCTTAATTCATGGTAGGGTTTTAACTAGACTAAGTGTTTACTCCTCCCAGCAATCTCCTCTTGGCAATCTGTTATGCTTTTGCAACTTTCTTTCAACTGCAACAGCAAAACTATCAGTGGGAGTTTCCTTATGNNNACTGAGACAACTGCATGACTAATGGAGACAAAAATCGCTGTTCTTTCTGTGTGTTAGTGGGAGAAAATAAAGACCACTGGGAATGTAGTTATTCTCTTTGCTCTTAGCTCCTGCCATGCTGTGGTTGCACAGTAAGTAGCCCTCTAAAGGGGGTTGCCTGACACTTCCTGTCACCTTTAACTATCCATTATTGAGCATTTGTCACCAAAGTTTCTTGTTCCAAATGTGTTGACATCCTGCAGTTGCTAAAATGGTAATTCTTTTCAGCATTTTGTATTTGCTAAGAAGCTTTGTTAGGATAGTGGAATGAGCTGGGTCCCCCAAAAGAAGAGAGGAATGCTGCTGCTTTTCATTTTAAAAGCTTCACCTACCTTAACAATTGAATGGAGGTAGGTAGATTAGCTAGCTGGTGATAGCTGGCAGGCTGCAAAGTTATTTCCACATGGTGGTGGCCACTTGTTTCCAAACACATCAAGGAATTCTAATATCAGTGTACATCTCTCTGGCACATCCTTTGTATGGATGAAAAGAAAATGTCTATAATTGGCTTCAGGTTTTGCACCAAGTGCTTGTCAGCAGAGTGTGTGGTGATTTGAGGTGGCAGATTCTCCAATATTCTCTGAACTCTTCACCCTTTATGGGTGTGTTCTCTAAGATTGATTTTTTGCTATTCTGTGAATAAAACTTCTTGTCTTCCTAAAACTTGCCAGTATCTCTATTTCAAAAGCATGACTTTATAATTCTTGAATACATGGTATGAATCGAATGTTTATTGCAATCTGTAAATATTGGCACTGAATGAACTCTTACCTCATTTTGTAACTGAGTTAAGAACAACAGGGATTTAAATAATATGATCCTTTGTTCATAATTATTTTGTGAATAGAGCTTTTATGCACCTGCATCCTGTTACTGGGCAGCTGCTTTTGCATCTTAGAATGTATTTTTGTTGGAAGAGGAGGACAGGTTTTGTTTTGGTTGTTTTGGGGTGGTTTTTTTTTTTTCCTTAATAGTGGATACAAACAGTGGTTTGTTCTAGTGGCTTGTACATGCTTGGGATCTTCCATCTGTAGCTTTCAAACCTTCTTAGCCTTGTGAGAGGTTCAGTTCCTGAGATCTGTCAGATTTGCTGATGTAACTGTCAACTTGCAGAAAAGCCGATTTTCCAAGCATTGTTCTGGAGACCCAGTGCTTTAAATTTAGATCACAAGCCCTTTCCTGCACCTCTGAGATGCACCACAGTTCAAGGCAGTCTTGGCAAAAAAACACTTAAAGTTAGCTTTTAAACTTATGTACACCTTCATTATAATTGAATTGTCACATAAAAGCATTTTTGTTGATACTAAAAATGTCTTGTTAGCATGGAGCGCCTTTCTTGAGACATTACGCAGTGAAAAACAAAATCTGTAATGGAAAGTTGCCATTTTTGTTTAATGTACTGAGAAGAACACATTAATGTTCCCAGATGATCAGACTATCCTCTGAATCACAGGTTGCATAAGAGATTTGTGTTGCCAAATTTAGTAGGATTAGAATTTTCCTCAGTACTGCTGAATTCCTATACTGTCCTTGCTGTTTCTGCAGTTCATTGGCCAGAGCTCTTACTGAGCTAAGTACAAGCAACATTTTGATGCTGATTATTGAGAGGAAAGAACGGATTAGCTGTAAAAATGTTACTGTGCTTGTAGCAGCTAGTCAGATGAAAATTGAACAGGAACTGTTGAAGGGTCCTTGTTGTGTCAGGGTCTTCTCACATTCTTCCCCATGTTGGTTTTTTGTTTTGGTTTTTTTTCTTTAACCCTGTTCTTTCTGCTGCAGAAGCTGGAGAAAGGACCATCCGGGATAGTCATTTGGCACTACTGTTCCAAGGCATCAGGACTATTTTAGTTGTTTACTTGTAGAAATGTGGTGGGTTTTTTTCCCCTCTTAGGTTTATTCTGTTCCTTCATTATCAGGATAGCAAGAAAGACTTTGTCTAATATACAGGGATGTCATTGACCACTTTGCATTCAGTTTTTCTTGAGAATGGCCCAGACGTGCACCAAAATCTCTTATTTAGCAAAGTAAGAGATGTACAGGTTTCAGATGGTGTGTTGCACCTGCATGCTTGTTCTGGTATCACTCCTATCATAGAATCATAGAATCATTAAGGTTGGAAAAGACCTCTAAGATCATCAAGTCCAACCATCAACTAACACCACCATGACTCCTAAACTA
>WAAD01000454.1:113801-159118 GCA_013389945.1 Fregata magnificens | reverse complement strand
CTCTAAGAAATATCAGCTACCTCTTTCTAGCATCATAAAATATAAACATTAGAAATCTGAATAAATATATGTCATGTTAAATAAGTGCTTGTGTATGTAGAGAACCTGTCTTACTGATTAGCAAAAAGAAGACCCAATTTAATGTAGAGGCTACATTCTGCTCCAAAAGAACACTAGATTACTAATCAATGAGAATCCAACTTTTTTCAGGAAGTAACAAAAACATGGGAATGGAAAATTATAAACTACTCAAGTCAGGAATTTCCATTTGCCAAATTAAATCATAATTAAAACAGTGATTCAAATTATTAATCAGTCTACTTTGATGCATGTCTGGATCACAAATAGGATTTTTGGTAAGGAGGAAAGCAGGCAGGGACATTTTTGCACATTCCAAATGATTCAAGCTGCCAAGGATTTGCATGGAGTAAGTACTGGGACCATAAATAGAGAAAGCTTTATCTAAGCAGCGTGTGTATAGACAAAGTGTATGGCTGAAGGAAAAAAAAAGGAAGTTCTACTGGAGAGAAAAAAATCATCTGGTTTGTTTAAATGGCATTCTAGCAAATAAATGCAGCGGGAGTTTCAGTTGTGGAAGATCTCAAGATTAAGCCAGTGAATGTAAAATTTGGATTAAGTTTGTCTGGGTAGAGATACTTCCTTGCTGTAGCTTGCATAGTGATTACATGAGCAATACTCCTGCTATAGTCATTCACTTCAGTGGGAATTATGAATGCCTAAAGAAGAGCAGCAGCTTTACCCCTTACTAGGCCATCAGCTTTCAGTTATCTAGCTACAGAAATAAATGTAACTGTCACTTTTGATGGATATCTAGAGTGACCAGCTCTGGACTGCTTTATGCCAGATACAACTACTTTCACGTTTCATGCTCCTCAAACCACCTTCCTAAGAAGCTACTGTTTTCCATATCCCTTTAAGGATGAGTATTTGCTATTCTGGTTTACCTTGCTTGGCATTAAGAACTCACAGCATTTTTTCCTCCTTTATTCTCTTTACTATCATCTCCCATTTTATTTCCTTTTATTCAACACAACATCCAAGACTCTGAAAAACAGATCTTTTCCATAGAACAGCTGGAAAATAACTAACTTACAAAAGAAGGGTAGTCAGTGGTGCTTATAAAGGGAGAACCTGTCAATATCCTTGATGGTCATCATCCCATCATGACCTTCATCAAGACAGCATCACTAAGTGTACTTAAAAGAACAGAGATGAACTTTTACTGGAAAGGAAATATCTGACTTTAGAGCAGAAAACTCTGCTCTAAAGGGATTTACTGTTGTAATACAACAAATGAGCCATACAGCCCAAAGAGAAATTTGCCGAATGGGAAATGCAGGTGTACATTCCAACCCTTGAAAATGACTTTAATGAAGAAACATGCAGTTAACCTATGGGGTTACTCTGAAGACTCAGTAGTTCTAAGAGGAAGTGGGGGTTTGCATCCAGACTTGCCCTTTCCTTTTTCCATCCATTCAAGAAAGTGAGGATTCTGCTCTGGGTTCAAATCTGTGACTCAGGTACATTTCCAGTCTTGAACTGTTCACCTGGATCTGAGCGTTGCTGAGATTTCACCAAGTTTGAATTCTGACCAACGTCAGTCCTGGTCACAACGTGATAAATTTCTAGGATTGAGCTTGATTTGTTTAACTGATTGTTTTACTGATTGCAAATCAAGGCATAGTGACATGCCCTTCTAAATGTGAAGTCTTACAATACTCCTAAGGTCATTTTTCAATATTTTGACAAATGACATGGATTTTTTATACAGAAAACAATCAAATAAATTCTGAAAAATCAAACTAAAATCCCAAGTTTACAAGTAGTGAGTGTGCTGAGGTGAGGGGATGAGAAAATAGGTCTCCCATGCACAATGCAGGAGTAGAGGAACCTCTTCCCAAACATATGAATTACAATGAGAGCAAAATCAAGTTGACACACAGAAGTCACAGCAAAAGCACTGGATAAATCATTAATTTCAGTTTCACAAATAAAACCTGCAGCCCAGAAAGCAGTGATAAAAAAGAATTAGCATCTATTTGAGAGGAAGGAAATTTTCCAGTGTTAGAGAAACTGAGCAGAAGAAGATGCAATTTATTGAAGATTTTTTGAGTAAAGCAGTTTTCACATTTTCCATAATGTACCTTTCTTTTGTATGTACTTCTTCCCTGCAGCTTATCTCCCACTTTCTTCATTCAAATCCTTCCCTTAAGTCATTGCTGCAGTACTGCCTAAAAAATGCCTTTACCAATTATTAACAATGTTACAGTATTACCATAGCCTTAAACTGGTGTCATGGTTTAACCCAGCCAGCAACTCAGCACCACACAACCGCTCGCTCGCTGCCCCCCACTGGGATGGGGGAGAGAATCAGAAGTGTAAAAGTGAGAAAGTTTGTGGGTTGAGATAAAGACAGTTTAATAGGTAAAGCAAAAGCCGCGCATGCAAGCAGAACAAAACAAGGAATTCATTCACTACTTCCCATCGGCAGGCAGGTGTTCAGCCATCTCCAGGAAAGCAGGGCTCCATCACGCGTAACCGTTACTTGGGAAGACAAACGTCATCACTCCGAACGTCCCCTCCTTCCTTCTTCTTCCCCCAGCTTTATATGCTGAGCATGACATCGTATGGTATGGAATGGTCCTTTGGTCAGTTGGGGTCAGCTGTCCCAGCTGTGTCCCCTCCCAGCTTCTTGTGCACCCCCAGCCTACTCGCTGGTGGGGTGGTGGGAGAAGCAGAAGAGGCCTTGACTCTGTGTAAGCGCTGCTCAGCAGTAACGAAAACATCTCTGTACTATCAACACTGTTTTCAGCACAGATCCAAAACATAGTCCCATACTAGCTACTATGAAGAAAATTAACTCTATCCCTGCCAAAACCAGCACAACTGGCCAAAGAACTGAGCAGCTTGCCAGGGGAAAAACAGAGATAAATGCCAAATGACCATAGCAAAAGAAAGGGAAAGCACAGTCAGACTAAGTACAAAGGATGAGCTCTGCAAACCTCTCTTCTCATCACATGCTAAATGTTTGGTTTCTTAAACTGCTCCTAGATATTTTTTTGGTCTTAAGAGAACTGTCCATGAGTACTTTCTGACCTGATGTATGACTTGGTGCAGCGAACAGTTTGGCACTAGCATCGCTTTAATCATGTTAGCCCAGGCAAATTCCATGTGAACAGAGATAATACATACATGTAAACACTTTCAAGATCTGGCCTTTGTTTTTAGTATCAAATTATCATACATAATTGAAGGAGAAGCATCTTGAAAGGTGGCTCTGGAATAGACTCTCAGAATGGAGGATAAACAAAATTGTGTATGTTGGTGTTCTTATTTTAATTTCATTAATGACAAATATGTTTGTAACTACTTGATGATTTTTCTCTTTGCATGGAGATAGCTTTTTTAGTTGGTCTTTAAATACTGACTCATAAAGGACCCCTACTAAAAGGCTTATCCTTGACATACTTTCAACAAAAGAAATAGTAGGACGACTTTCTAACCTACTGCTATGTGAATATCCAGAATTTAAAAAATAACAATAGCAATGGTAGAACTAATGTATGCAATGAATTTCCAAAGGAAAATGAAGATTTTAAAGCATACAAATGTAATCTGTGGGAGTAAAGTTCAGATTATTTATCATCCATGTTATTAAAAATGGAGAAAAGGAAATAAAAACCCTGGGCAGTTTTGGAAGCAGGACCTTTTAAAAAAGAAACAAATTTTTTCCATTAAAAAGACTCTTTACGTGTCTGACGTGGCAGACCCATGAGTTAAAATAGGCCGTTATAGCAAGAGGATATCTCATTAAGTAAAAATGATTTCTCAAGAAGTAAGAATACAGTGCTGTTGAGAAAAGAGGAAACCAGCCAGCCCCTGGCTGCATCCTTTGTATCATGAATAGCTGGTTTTCCTGGCCTTGGGAGGCACGTGCTAAAATCTTACAGCTCAGACCTGTAGGACATATTTCACGTACTGCAGGAGACAATGGGCAGAGAAAGTCCTGAAGAGGTTCATAGCTAGGAAATGACAATTACTGCCCAGGGGCCCTCCTGCCCCATCACAGGATGGGTATATAACTGATCTGAATGTCCTGCTGAGCCCCAGAGCATCCCCAAGATGGTGGCACCAGCAGCCCCAGATGGCTCACTCCTTTTTGCATCTGACATTAAAACCGACGCAAGAGGAGGCTCTGAGAGCCCTCCTCCACAGCCCTGCTAGCAGAGCCCTCCTTCACAGCCCTGCTAGAACAGGATGTCCTTAAGTTTAGGACCTTCTGAGAGGGAAAAGGACCTCTGTTTACAGCAACTTGACTAGCAAGGGAGCAGGTGGAAAAGAATCCTATTATCACAACTTTCTCCTAGTTGACTTGTATTGAAATTTATCTCTTTTGGGGAAAGACTGTCTTTACACAACTCTCTCAAAACTTTCCATCAGAAGGTGCAGACCTTACTGAGTGAAACCTGGCTCTATTTATTTGCAGCAATTCGAGCCAGGAAAATCCACATACCCTTGATCTCAACAACTAATTTCCCGTTACAAGTAACACTTTCTTCCAATACTGTCTAGGATGGAGAAATTAGGAAGAGGGAAATCTATGGGAGGAATACTCAGTCACTCAGTGGGAGAGCAAAAAGCAGCAGAGGTAAGAGCAGTGTGGTGCCAGCCAAACGGGCTTGCCTGCAGCTGAGAAAGGGCCATGCTGCCCTATAGGTGCCTTTGCCTGAAGCACAGCTTGCCATTCCCAGGGCATCCCTGCCTCCCCCAGTCATCCCCCAGCCTGCTAATGAGATTGCGGGGGCTGTCAACCCAGTATAGCCCAGCAAAAGCTGGTATGGCATGACCTGTCACAGCTGGGTATGGCCTGTCCTGGTATGGGACATGCCAGCACAGCATGGCATGGCACAGTCCAGTATGGCATGAGCTGGGCCACTATGGCCCAGCACAGCATGGCTCAGTGTGGCATGGCACAGCCGCCTGCCCCTCAGCTCAGCTGCACGCTGCCTGGCACCCACAGACCCCATGCTTCCCTGGTCCAGTCCTAGCCCAGCTCCCTCTCCCTGCATCCCACATCCAACTGAAGCTGCCTTTGAGCGATGCTGAACAGCCTATTTTCCTGAGTCTTGATTCATGTATCTTGCCACTTCAACTATCCAGGCTTTCCCTAATGACACATTTGCACTTTAACACATGCTATTATGAAATCAATCTTGTACTGTGTTTGGAAAATGTTCATTACGAAGAAAATTGTAAAGCTAGCAGAACTGGTGTGGGGCTCCCAGTACCAGCGTGAGCTGTGCACACAGCAGTAAGCACAAGGCAGGCTTGCTCCGCTTGGTATGCAGAGGGAACCTGTGAGGCTCTGTACTGGCCAAATCAGAACAAGGTAAAATCTGTTCATATATATTAATTTGAGACAACATCTTTATGTATAGCAGCGGCTGTTCTGGATCAAACAGTAGATAATCTGCAATTGCTCTCTGATTTTGCCATTCACCTGAAGTATGACATTACTGATTTTCCTTTTACTCAAGCAGTTAGCTGAATTACTCTCTGAAGCATTGGCAATCACCTCATAGATATCTACAGGGTCTGGAAAAGAGAAATGGTATGCATTCAGCTCCAAAGAGCAGTCAGAAATGACATACTTATCAGCCTAACTTCATGCCCTGGAGAGTTTTGGCATAAAACACTGAAGAATGAATATGTGAGAGCCGAGATAAGGCACTGATAAGTGTTCGCCCACAACCTCCCCCCTGCCCCCAATCTGTCATTAAACGAACAAGTCTAATTTGCTTCTTTAAGAGGATAACTAGCCTAGCAAGGAAGGGAGAAATTGTAGATGTATATATAGAAAATAACTACCTATGTAGCAGTACAGCAGAAAAGTATGTGGGAACAAAAGTATTTTACAAACTACAGATGAGTCAGCTGAACAGTGTTGTTCTGGGATGAATGAACAGGGCTGTCATATTTTAAACAAGGGAAGTAATTATTCTGCTCTACTTGATCCTTTTAAAGACTCAGTTGGAAAACTTTGTCCTGATGGCAGATTTTAGAAAACACAACTTAAAGCAAAGCTTAAGGAATGAGTTTCTTCACTTAAAAAAGAGAAGGTTACGGGTACAGATTTTAAGAATTTTCCAATGCATGAATAGATGTTATAAAAATGTAGTGCTCAGCTGTACTTCATCCTTACAACAGTAACATATGTCATATATTAAACATATATCTTCCTTGCTGCAAATTAGGCTGATTTATTTTCATCATTTGATTATATAAAGTGCTAAAATAGGTTGTATAGGGATGCTGTATAATTGTCTTCATTGCAGCTTTTCAAGAAAATGGACAAATACCTTTGTGGTTGGTGTAAATACACTTTAGCTGGCTTCAATGCATGGAGTTGGACTATACTATCTCCTGAAGTCCTTTCTGGCTCTGCAGTCTTACGTTTCAATAATTCTGTTCTAGTACATCTTTTAGACAGAAAACTCTTTGAGGCAGGGTATGTCACCATTGTGTTTGTGCAGTGTCTGAAACAATGTTGTCCTATATAGTACATCTGTCTGCATAATTATCTAGAGAGTAGTCAAGACTTAATGCTGCAGATCACAAAAGCTAATGTCATGACAAGTAATACACTGGAAAAGATGAGGTAAAAACACCTAGGATGGTTATCAACGTAAGATATGTATTTATGTTTATTTGTTTATGTTTTCTGGTATGGATGTACACAGATACAGATCTTCTTTATATTATAATATCTTAATCTGTATACCTTTTTTTTTTTTTTGGCATGTGATGCCTTATCATCATTTAGCTAACATAATACTATTAACAATGCTTTTGCAAAGGTCTGGTTTTAATTGGTTGGCATGCTATGGAAAACAAAATTGTTCTAATTCTCCTGAAGTTTCCCTACAACCTTTGATCCACCCACATACGATTAAAACTGAGTACAGAAAATTTTCCTGTCTCATAAAACTTACAAAACAAGAATAGTGTTATTCCACAGTGTGGAACTTCCACCAGCTTTCACAGTTCTCCATAAAAAGCAAACCCAAAATCCTAACCAACTAACCATGAGCACCCTTAGTCCTACAGGAAGGTCCTCCTACAGGAGGACCCCTTCCCAACACCCAAACAGCTTCCTGCTTACTGCACTCACATGGGGTGAAGGGTACTTGGGTAGGGATGCCTGGGTTACCTTCATCAGATCAGCACATTGAAGCTCCCTGTACTGTACTTTAAAAGAGCCTGGCTGCCACCTCCAGCTGGGCTTCACCTTATGAATAAGAATGTAAGAAAGCGCTTCAAGCAGAGCAGTTAGAAAGACAGATGGGGAGAACCTACCAGCTCACAAGGAGAAGAGCAATCCATCAAGAACTCATGTCTAGCTGTTAAAGTAAGCATGGGCTACTACGCTTGCTAACCGGGGGATTTGGGCCTTATGAATATGGATTACCAGATACTGGTTTGTTTTAGAAAAGTTTTCTTGCTTACCTGTTACTATTTCTGCTAAATCCTCATTTTAATGCAGGCTTAGGTCACAGAGTTAAGCAGAGGCATTGGGTGTTTCCAAACTCGGAAATGAAAGGAGTTGCAAAAGTCACATGAAGAGCTAGATTCACTGAATACTTGCAGAGGCTGTGTAAAGTCCTGGGGCTACACAAAAAACTGTTGACGCAAACCGTGCCATTCTGACAGGCATGTGAAGCCTGGAGACTGAATACGGAGAAGCCTCGTTCAAGAGGTGGAAGCTGCTCTGAGAGGCCAATCTCCACCTCCAGGCAGAAACCCAGCTAATACCAGAGCCTGTGCTCAGAGTTGCAGACTGGCCAGTCAATTGGAGAGGAAGTTTCGCCAACCAGAAAGGTGGGATGCATCTGAGTAAATCTAGATGTCAGCATCCAAATGTCAAAATATAGATGTCAACAGGGGTATACACATGAGCTATCTAACCTACTCTCCCTATACATTCCCTAGACTGCTGCACTACTGTCTTTTTCCCTTTTCCTTTGTGGTGATTGTGGTGGGTTGACCTTGGTTGGATGCCAGGGGCCTACCAAAGCTGCTCTATCACTCCCCCTCCTCAGCTGGACAGGGGAGAGAAAATATGAATGAAAGGCTCATGGGTTGAGATAAGGACAGGGAGATCACTCAGCAGTCACCATCATGGGCAAAACAGACTCGACTCGGTGAAATTAATTTAATTTATTGCCAATCAAATCAGAGTAGGGTAATGAGAAATAAAAACTCAATCTTAAAACACCTTCCCCCTACCTCTCCCTTCTTCCCGGGCTCAACTTTACACCCAAATTCTCTACCTCCTCCCCCTGAGCCGCACAGGGGGACGGGGAATGGGGGTTGTGGTCAGTTCTTCACGTTGTCTCTGCTGTTCCTTCCTCCTCACACTCTTCCCCTGCTCCAGCATGGGGTCCCTCCCATGGGAGATACTCCTCCATGAACTCCTTCAGGCATCCACCTGCTCTGCTGTGGGGTCCTCCATGGGCTGCAGGTGGATATCTGCTCCACTGTGGACCTCCATGGGCTGCAGAGGGACAGCCTGCCTCACCAGGGTCTTCACCACAGGCTGCAGGGGAATCTCTGCTCCAGCACCTGGAGCACGTCCTCCCCCTCCTTCTCCACTGACCTTGGTGTCTGCAGGGTTGTTTCTCTCAAATATTCTCACTCCTCTCTTCCAGCTGCTGTTGCACAGCAGGTTTTTCCCTCCTTCTCCCCCCACAGGCGCTACCACCATCGCTGATGGGCTCAGCCTTGGCCAGCGGTGGGTCTGACTTGGAGCCGGCTGGCATTGGCTCTATCAGACATGTGGGAAGCTTCTAGGAGCTTCTCACAGAAGCCACCCCAGTAGCCCCCCCACTACCAAAACCTTGCCACGCAAACCCAATACAGTGATTCATCACACATCACCTGGAAGTTCGATGTCCGGTCTGAGCTAATCACCTTGTGATCTGCTTACCATCAGTGGAGAGAAATATCTATTTCCACACTGTGATTCATCCCATCTTAGATGTGCATCTTACACATCTGCCGCTGGCATAGCTTCTGCAGGCTGGAAACACACAGTGTGAGTGTCCCCCTGTAACTGGCTCAGGAGATGGCTTTGTGCTTGGCTAGCGGCTGAAACTCAGACACCCACTGCAGACTGAAATGAGGATGTAGGAGTTTCAGTGGAACATTCAATCTGAACTTTTGCACCCTCTGTGAATTTAGCTCACGTCCCCTTCTCATTCCTTGCCTGGCTTGAGAAATAAAAACAGATGCCTTTTAGACTGTAGATGGTAGGGAGAGATGTACAGAAAATGAAACTAAGTCATGGATGGATATTTAGATAGTACTGACATACTTTGTGCATCCCTCAGTTGTCAGCCAGTGAAATCAGCTGGCAGTGGCCTGTAGGAGTGGATTTCTAATAAGCTGACTGTTACCTCTTTCTGAACTTCAGAGCTGAAAATATTAATGAAAATCCCCTAATCACAAAACAGGCTAGGTGCCATAAACAAAAGTTCCTTTTCCTACTAGTGTTGTATCAAGGTTTTCCAGCAAAGATGAGCCTAAAATATTGTATTATGACTTCCAGACTTAGGTGTTAATCAGACAGATAAAGAATAATAAGTAACACACAAGAAGTTCCTTGAGATTTCATCTGTGGTCCCCTGATTTGGTGGGAGAGTCTGCATGCCCCTTATGGATCAGAGTGCATTGGAAATTCACAGGTGTTACCACAAATTAACTCCTGTGAAAACAGCAAGCAGTTTTCTTATGAATAACAGAGTAGCATAAGATAACAAGGTACGCAGAGCTACTAAAGTACTTAGACATTTTATGAGCAGTATATTATGTAGTTGCTCTTGCAATAGTTTCAGTATTGAAGAAACTTGGGTACAGCGGATGAGCAGCAGATCATATACAGAATTAGACGGGGCTGTCAGTAATCATTTTTGTACCAGTAACAGAGCCTTGGAATTTCAAATAGCTATTCATATATGCATAAGCATTTGCATGTATAAATGTTTGCCAAAGCTATATTATATTCTCTGTATGACACAGGTTTCCCTCTAGAAAACAATAACCTGATGCATTCTTAGGTATTTTTGCAGAAGATCTTCTAACATCTCTTCCAGTTTGATTTTATACAAGGATCGAGGCAGACTATAATGTTGTAGTTTAAACAGCATTTTTAAATTCATTTGCATATTAGCTCATGGTAAAATTAATTTTGCTGACATGCTACATGACTTTTCCCCTTTTAAAATTTTGACTTTTTGGACAGCATCTGGCATGATGGGAGTGCTGACTCTGTTGAGAGTCTTTGGGAAATGTCATGACACAGAGAATAATTATCCAGCACAGTGAGACAGAGGCATTGGCAATACTAAGCATTTCAAAGTGAATCAGACCTCCAAACTATGAAGCTGATTTAAAAATCATTGCATTTTACCACAAATTGTTTTGGGAGGAGGGACTAGGCCTTCTTATTTTTGAGCTCTTAGGATTTATGGTCTTCCACCTTTCTCTGTAGTCTGAAAAGCAGTTAACTTACTTTTTCCCTTTTGTTCTTTTTCTTTTTTATGATGAAAGCTGAGTTTCACAGAACTCTGGAAACGTAAATCAATGGATTGCATTTCATGAAATTCATGCAATTAGGAACAGCACTGGAATCCTACCTTCTCTCCAACTCAATAAAGGCCCAGAAAGGGCAAAACCATCTGTTTTTTACATTAGGTTTTCACTTTCTGGAATAAATCCTGGAATAAACGTAGTTCTAGTGTTCTCTGGCTCAGCTTCCACCGCAGTAAATGAAACAGCTTCTGCTGATTTCAATGAAAGCTGGGGCAGACCCTCATGGGCGATGCTTTTTTTTCACGTCTGCATTCAGAAAACAGTTCAGTACTTTGTGACAGTTCCTAACCCACTTTAAATATGGGGAACCTAATGGAAGAAAAGAATTCTAATGTCAGATCAAACGAGGCACACAAAAGTGCCTCAATCAGCTTCCTTTAGGTCAACAGGAACTTTCCATTGACTTCACTGGGCATTGTATCAAGCCAGATAAATCAAAGCCTAGCCATAAATTTAAAATCTGAATGGAATCTAAGTAAAACTGAGAGCCTTGAGAGAGGTCCTAGGTAACAAGCTTCATACATTGCCAAGCCAAAATTCAGAGGGCATATGCACAGCAATACAAAAAATTTAGAGTGCATTGAAGTGTGGGGGGAAATTGGTTTGTTGCTGAAAGCGTGAGTACATTTAAATAGAGCAGCAAATCAAACTTAAATTATCAAGTATAGTTTTAGGCTATATAATGTGTAAAAAATACTAGATGCATCTTTTGACCAGGTTACTGCTGCAAGAAATACTTTTCCAAAAGTCCTGTGGAAGTAATATCTGCAGCTCTGGCTGCAGTCTGTATCAGCACGTTCAATCCAAAATGACTCAAAGCAGGACTTCTGTAACGTCAGTAATAGATGTGTCAAATCAGGGCCTGTGAATACTCTACACAAATGACATTTATTAAGACTGGATTATGTTAATGACACTGCATAGGACTGCATTTGGCAAGCAGTACAGATAAAATGTAGTAATTGTGCACTGGCAGTTCGTCTGCTTTGTCCTGCTGTCACACAGATATGCCCACAGCTTTCCTCATTTCAGTCCTGACATGCTTTTGTGTTTCTGGTGTCCTTACTTTTGAACAGTTACTGGTGTTGATTACAGTAATACCATAGGGTTCCAGTGCAGATGAGGTCTGAGTGACCCTGGTCCACAAAAAAAGAGCAAATGGAAACTGCTGCCACCACAAGCTGAGATACTACTGTGTGTGGGGATAGATGCCAGCATTGCCACTATCATTTTGCCAAAATGTCTAAGTACCAATAAAATGTCTACATGTGACCAGAGAAGATGGAAATGGCATCACTAATTCTGGGGGATTCTTTATAGAAGCAATGAATAATGTTTCAATTTTGAGTCTCTGGCTTTTCTCACATTTCACTTTCTTCAAAGCTTTGTTTTGGACCAGGCTGTTTCTGCTAATCCTTCATTGTTTTGTGGGAGAGCTGGGAGTTTCAGTTAGTATTGTAAATGTTTATTTGGGTCTACAAGTGTTAATGAAGGTTTTGCAATGACTCATGAGAACTCAGACCATGATTCATCTAACCTCTACTGAAAATTCTTTCCAGAGCCAGGTTTTCCAGACTGAGAATGCTTTGTCCTACACTCTCACGCACTGTGTGCCAGTCTTTGAGATCTGATTCATTCCCTCAGCAGAATCCTTGAGCCTTTTAACTTGAACGGCTTTCAAAGTGATAAGATACAATTTAGCTTTTAGTCTTAAAGTAGTTCTTCATGCAGTATTGCTATCACTTTAGTGTATTCCTATTTATTTCTTCCTGCAATTTATCGTCCAGATTACTATTCCCCTTTCCTTCTTGCCTAGCCGTGTCTTACATTCAGAATATAATGTTCTCTGTGACTCATATTCCAGGCAAAATGCCATTCATCCTAACAGAGTGAAACAGAGTATATTTTCCTCCTATTAATTTACCCAAATCTGGTTTTTGTTCAGATCATTTTCTGTACTTTCAAATAAATCTTATTTGTTCCTAACATCTTCTAGCTGAGGATCTCATCACACTTTACAGTTTAATAGATTAGACCTTATAACTTCACTGTGAAGCATGTAAATACTAAGATTTGATGTTATTTTTCAAATGAAAAATTCAGATATGGATAACTTATAAAATTTGTTAATGGTTATAAACTGGTAAATGAGCTGTGATCTGATTCAATATCTCATTATTCCTTAGCCTGAGCTTAACTCCTACTTGCTTGGTACATAAGCAGAGTTTCCTAGGTAAACATGTGTGTAAAACTCACACTTTTGGAGGTGAAAATTCTGGCATGATCTGTATCACATAAGAAGTTTGGTTTTAAGTTGGTAAAGAAAGTTAGGAAACACACTTCTGACACCCATGGCCATTTTGAAGCTCTATAATAGTTCTGTATTTTAGGTTGAAAATACTGTGGTCTGTATCACAAAATGGCTTTATTTTTGTAAGCTGCTTGCCAAGTCTAGAGAATGAACATCCTCTTTACAGTCTGCTCATAGATACACCCACCAGTTCATCCCTTTTGAGCCTGAACATCAAACTGTGAGCAGTAGCTGTTTATCTCAGCCATTCCCGATAGCTTTTGGAGGAGAATTATGATGGATCTATTTCCAACCTCATATTGGGAATGATGTGGTTGACCTGTGCATTATGTACTATTCAGGCATATCTAGTGGATATGTTGTTATTTTCCTTTTCTCTTGTCTCCAGTGAAAAAGGGTTAAATTAAAACCATTTATTTGATGTTTTGCTTGCTAGTGGGGAAGTTTTGCTTATTGAGCATTGCAGTGGTATCATTTAGTTTGCAGATTCCTGGCTTTGGGCTTGAGTTGGTGCTGTGTAGGTGGTTTTGTAAGGACACCTAGAAATTGAAGTTAGCCTTTTGAAGCTAATCAGTCTTTGGCAGATGATCTACAATTACAATGTTAGGAAAAGTGACTCTGTCTGAGACGGAGTGCTTAAGGCAGGACTGCTCAACGTCTGGGCAACACGGCTGCATTTGGCCCACAAATGCAGTACTACTCTCCAGCTTGTGCTCATCCCCCGATTGCATGAATTGTAGTCATGTGTCAGCAGTACTTGCCTACGTACTCAGGACTTTGCTGGATTTCGTGGAGTGGTGTCGCAGCAATTAGGTCCTCAGACAGACATGAGCTGAACTTTGAGGTAGCTGATTCTCAGAACAGGGTTTTTAACCAAAGTCCTTATTTCCATTAGATCCCTAATGAATGGGTAATAGATTAATCTGCTGTCACTGGCCCGCTCTTTCTTTAAGAACATTTAACCTAACTTTGCAAAATGTAACTGTGTCAAAATGAGATTGAAAATTACCCCATCCTAGGAACCTGATCTACCCACGTACTGTAAGAGTGACACAGTGCACCCAGTGGGCATGTGAAGTAATGCTAATATGCAGAGGAACTGCACAGGAGGTTATGGATTTACGTTTGTTTCATAAGCAAAGCAAAGCAAATTCCTGAAATATTTCACTACAAAATGTTTTCAAATTTTTAATGGCAATTGTGAGTCTTCTCTAAACCTTCTCAGTGTCTCAGCATTGAATTTAGTGGACATCAATAACACAAACGTTAAATAGGCCCTTTCACTTTTGATTTATAAGTACATTTATGGATTGCATTAGTGCTCTTGGCTACAGAATCAGATCAGAAGCTGAATGCTCAGCAGACAATCCACCTTACTCATTGCCAAACCCTTTCCAATGTCACATCTTCACAGGACAGATCTTTCAGCTTTCACCTGTTGTCTGAATATGATCTGCATGCTTTCATCCTAGATTTATAACTTTGTTTGATTATATCTTCTGCTTGTGTCCAGTTGACCATGACACACAGATTATTCTGTATTATTGACCTGTCTTCATTCTTTACAACTCCTGTAATCTTTGTTGCATCTCTAAACATCATCATCAGTTAGGCATAGGTATACTGTTGTTTTCCCTTTGGTGTGTTTGTCTGTCCTATGCACCCTCCCACCACAGCTTCTGTACACAAGTTTGTTGAGGCAGCATGGTCTGGTAACTGCAAGATGTACAAGGAACAGAGACGTGGTGCCTTCTGTTTGCTCAGTCTGCTTTATGGTGTGCTACTTCATTTCTGTTGCCTGTGGACTGGGTCTCACTCTGTAAGCCTGTAAGCCTCTTGGTAAGAGATACCTGTAGTCTTGCAGACCAGCCATCTAAAAGTAACTTGATTTATTTGCACACATGATGCTGCCACAAAAGACACAGAGGCACAGCACTGTGTAGGCATCACAGCCCAGTTTCCAGGGAACAATTTTACATCAAGAGTGGATCCAAGGATCCTTCTTAAAGACTTGGGTCAGAAGGATTTAAGAAATGGTACTTACTTCTCCACTAGAAAATAGACTTTCTGTCCAGCTACACTGACATCTATGAGAGGTTCCTTATGATAATCCTTCTGATCGCAGCATGAGGATCTAGCATCTGTACTGACAAATAACTACATGAACTGAGCCCTTCCCCCAAGACTCAGATAATTGCACCCTCTTGCGTATCCTTGGCAGACAGAAATTCCTCTTCCCACAGAACTCCAACTGTGTACAAACAGGAAAGTCTGGACTGGGAAAAGAGAACACCGTCAATAACTTGAAACAATAGAGTATCAGAATAAAAATGCTAATGAGGTGTCAAATATTCCTTCTGTTTCTGTCCTTTCTTGCTAGTAATTTAATAACAGTCTTCCTGCAAACTATTAATATCATTATCTCACAGATAATACTCTCATACAAACTGCCTCAGGAAAGTATGATACTGGCTTGCAGAATGGCTACAGATTTTTTCCCCAAATATTGCTGTAAAGCAGTATGCCGTGGATATTATACGTTTCTGATTTAAAGTTATGGTAATTTGTTTCTCATTCCCTAGAGTTTGGTCATATAGTGAGACCAGTAAGACTATCAGATGAGCAAATATGAAATTTTCTATTCAAGAAAGCACTAAATCTAGAAAAAGTTAGATTTTTATCATCTTTGTTATTATGTAGGCACGGATACAGTTTGCAGCCGTTTGCATTTTTTAATCTTGCAATCAGTGTCCATAGTTAAGTTATAGAATAGGTCAACTAGTTTTTTTTTATCTAGCAAGAACAACCAATTTTTTAATTAGAAACACCTTTTTGCAAAGTTTGGCTTCATATGCTAGAGCTTAAGCCAACCTGTAAGTGTTAGGTACCAGGCTAAGACCGAGGGTAGGACTCTGACTATCTGCTTGCCACAGGGCTTTTATAGGTTTCTTTGAAGCACTTTGTACCAGTCACTGTCAGAGAAAAGGTTTTGGACTAGATGAATCTGGACCTGCCCATGCTGGTAACATCCCTGTATTGAAATTTCATTTTTGAATTGCTGTCCTCTCTGTGGACTCCAGCGCTAAATTACCTGTGAGTTTATGTGGGTTACTATCATCTTGTTCAGAACTTTCTTCTGTCACTTCCTAGGTAATGAGACATTTTAACAGTAGATTTTGAACTAATTCACAGAACTACACAGAGACCAAACTACGCCAGTATTGCCATTAAATGGAACATTTTTGTTTCTTTTAAAGTCAGCTTTTCTTTATGTGTGGACCCTTGGCACCATCTAGTGTTTGAAAATGTAGACCAACTCTAGACCACTGAGCACAGAAAGTCACTACAAAGAGGTTTCAGCCATAATAAAAGCTAGTCGTGCTCTGAACCATTACCTAATTAATTTCACACAATTATGCTTTTCCAGTTACAAAATACAAATATACCAGACCAAGATATGGAAAAGACTTTCCATGCTCGTGATTTCCAATCCCTTGTCCTTCCCATGATGTTACACTGGAACTAATAGATCAGTTCAGTATCAGAAATGGACATCTGTGTGTCCACTAGTGGCAAATGTACAGTACTTTTCATAGAAGTAAGTATGGTGTTAGATAAATCTTCAAGCACAGCTTGGATGGAGAAAATTCTTTTCTGCTCCTGTTCTAGATTAGTGGCAGCTTGTGACCCAACCGTAACAACAGCCCTCTGCATCCCAAATTTAGCTGCTGATTATCCCTCTTTCTAGGGAATGATGTTGACTTTCCAGTTCTTGCACGAACTTCTGCAGAAACAGAACCAAAATTTCACATATATGTACTCTATAATTACATGTGCTACTCTGCAGAAATCTACCAGCAAAGCTTTTCTGTCAACAGTTTGCATTTCACAAGTTTGCTACTAAAGCGTTTGTTTTAATAAGATCAGTAAAGTGTGTATAGTTTTAGCATAGAATTCTATGGCTTCTAACAAAGCTGAGACAGCGTAGTCTCTGATTTCTGGTACCTTGGGACCATTACATGAAGCAGCTGAGTGAAAAGATCTGTGTGAAATGTACAGTGTGGTTAGCCAAGTGTGAAAGGGAAAAATTGCTGTGATAGCAAATTACGCTTCCTTCTACGTGCTATGAGAAATGTGGTCAGGCAAAAAAAATTACATCCCTTTGTCCATTTATGCCAGGCCGAATGAAAGCCAGGGAGAGGAGATATAATTTTTAACTGATAGCTTTGTCTTGTTCTTGTGACTCCTTGAATGTGACCCAGCTGCTGGTTATTGAGGTATTGCCAGGAATGGCTGGGAAAAGACAATCTGCTATAGATAACTAGAGCTAGAGGCAGAGGATGTGTGGAAGACAGAGAACAGAGAGGATATTCAGCATTTAAACTAAACTTTATGGATTCTTATACATACACTGAATTTGGCTATGCATGGAACAGATTATCAGTGCTTTCCTGGAAAAGTAATCAGCTGGACTAGAGAGCCTGGCCCATCATTAAGGAAATAATTGTGATTGCCTTTCCATGGCTGTCAAAGAATTGGACAGCTGGCCTAAGGCTGTCCTGGTCACTCCCTCACTGGTCAACAGAGAGACACAGCACGTTCTGGAGGTGATTCATACCTTGTCTCTAAGACATTTATTTTGGAATGGGGTGAATCCAGGGCTCGGAAGGTAGTTCTTCCTTTCTCAGACTGCAGAGGAGACCAAAAGGGGCTTAGACACAATGCCAGTGTTAGGTCAGTTAGGTGGGATGAATCCTCTACGAAGTTGGAGGTAGAAGCAAGGCGAGAAGAAGACACCTGAAGAAAAGCACACCATTAGTGGTGTGAACTCCCTTCTCTGTTCTTTATTCAGCATACTGAGGATAAAGGTAATAGGCATGACAGTCTTGAGACCCATGTCCTGTAAGTGTATAAACTGACCTGCATGTGCTTGACATCCCTGTTCCCCACTGCCCTCTGCCCGTGGACTCCGCTTACATTTGTTTCAGTCTGATTTTGTTGTATTAAATGATCTGATTAATGCAAGGATCTACTCATAAAACCAGTGGCAGGATCAAGCCTTTCTCTGGGACTGACTGCACCCAGGTCTCTGTGCAAACTAATAGACAGCACTTTACTTGAGCTGTGTCTAGTCTCGTTGTGGCTGGTGGATAGAGGCCCTGAGGCTCTCTTTCCTCACAGCTGTCACAACACGACGTGATCTACCCTCGTCTGTCCCTCAGAGTCAGCTCAAGACCCTTACGCGGGGCTCGCCGCAGTCCTTTCTGCAGAGAAGAACCCGGGGTCACAAGCTGAGCGTGAGTCAGTTACGTGGCAGGATTGCAAAACAGACAAATGATATGCTGGGAAGTGTTAATAATAGGGCCATATATAAGCCAAAGAAGATAATTTCTGAGGTCTGTTTGGCACTGGATTTTTCTTCCACAGTTGGAATAGAGAGTCCTGTTTTGGGCACTGTGTTTTTAAAAGAATGAAAAACTAGAGAGAGCTGAGAGAAAAGCAAGGGACATGACAGGCAGTTCAGAAATCCTGAGCACTGAGAAAGGACAGAAGGAAGTTAGGCTGAAAAAAAAGAGGAAACTGAGGGAAGGGGAAATATAGCAGTCTGCTGAGTATGTTTTCAGTTGTCATGAAGTTGATTAAACTGGTGGCTATGTCCAGTGCAGGTACAAAGTTAAGAAGCAATTACCTTAATTTGTAACAAGAGACATTTGGATTAGCAGTTAGAAAAAAATTCTAGTTAGAAGGGCAATGAAGTAGCGTGAGGGGATGCTGCTTGCAGTCATTGTGGAATCACCTTCCCTGGAAGCTGTTAAAAAAGAAGCATCTGTCGGGAATAGCTTGATATACATCATTCTGTGCTGGTACCAGGGAATGGAGTAAATGATACCAGGAAATCCCTTCCAGCTATAGGTCTCTCAGTCTTGTTAATGCTGTCAAAATTCAGGAAAGCCTATATTTACTTTGCTTAGATGGAGTGACAGATATATATGACCTCTCCCATCAATTTAATGATATGCCTACCTTTTTTTTTCCGTAGAGCTTGCATTCCTTGGCTGCCTCTGGATGTGCAAATTGCAGTGGAGACAGGAACCCTGTTGTGCCTGACTACCAACCTGTGAGTACCTCTTTTGGGCAAGGACCATGCTGCCTTCCTCCATGCATTTCTCACTTCCATCCCGGATCACTGCACTCATTCTCACCAGAACAAAGGTAATATCTGAGCTAATTCAGAAGTGTGCACCTGTACCCTGTATTGTATCATACACAGATAAGGGCATGGCATGGGGGTTAATCAATGTAATGCCTTGTCTCCATAAAGAGCCAGTAAAAACTACATGCAGTGAACCTATTTAAATGATTGTTTCACATGTATTTTTAAAGTACAGACCAATATGGAATGTAAGGTCCTGTGAAAGATACATTCCTCACTGAATTGTGCCATGTAGGGACCACAGGGGCAGGGGTTTACACTTTATTGTAAAGTGCTTAAGAAGTTCTCCAGCTGCCCAGATATCTGAAAGACAATAATTAGCTTTTTCTGCCTGATGCAGAAACAGAAGTGGGGGGGGGAAATGTTACTATTAGTGACTATCCTTTAGTAAGAGGAAGATGCAATGGAGCCTTAAGGATGAAACATTTCGTATGCTCCCATTTATTTGCTTACACAGCTCCTGCTAGAGAGACCATGCCTCCAACACAGAACACAGATATCAGAATCCAATATTAAAAGGGACCTTGTACCTCACTTCCTAAGGTGCTTATAATTGTCAGTCATCCTGCAGGTTTTACAGCTGATACTAAAAAGGGAACAGTTTATTGCCATTTTGTGTCTTGAAGGTTATTTGTGCCTACACTCTTCAAATAATGACCTGGTCAGATAACAGCGGGACAAAGGAGGATAACATAGTAGTTAAGTGTGTAGTTCTTCCAGTTCTGCTGTATGGTATTTTAAATAGTAAGCTGTAATATTTAATAAACCAAATAAACAGGCTTCCAAATTGGCAGGAGAGATAAATAGTGGAAGAGCTAGAAGTACATCTGGTAGGATACTTTCTTCTCTTTCTGTCATCTGCAAGGAATGTTCCCAAGACAATAAACTCAGAATTGAGTTGGGAAAACGGTAATTGTTTTCCACTCCTGTCATCAGGAAACTGAAGTCAGAGCAAAGTACTTAGCTCCTGTTATCACAACCACAGACGTCTGTAGCATTCCCCCCACCCCTCATACACTCCGAATTGTTTGGCAAGTCTTTGCATTCAGTGAATTTAGCACTTTAGGGTAGGTATGTGAACTGTACAGGCAACCTGAATGTTCATGAGTGAAAAAAATTAATACAGAAGTATTACAAAGGGTTGATTGTAGCTGCATGTTACCTTCTATGCACTTTATTTCAAGTTGTCCACTCAACAGGATTATAGCTGGCAAAAATGAGTTAGGACCAAGAGGAATGTATTCAAAGTTCAGGAGTAACTTTCCAGCTTTCATAGGTCAGATTCTGGCCAATTCCATCAATCGTTTAGAGGAAAAAGAGACTCCCTCCTGAGCACCCACTGCTGAACCACTGAGGTACTGGAGTGTTTTCCAGTTCCTAGGGATAAGAGCTACGCAGGCTGGAAATGCAAAGCTACTCCTTGGTTTCTCCAAGGATGAAATTTTTGTTCTGCTAAGTCAAAAGGAGTATTGCTACTGTTTTGAATAAAGACAGGAATTCTTCTCAGCAGGGAGTAGCATGGGTAGGAGGAAGTGTTTCCTCCAACAATCCCAGAGGAGGGAGTGAGCCTGCCTTGCTGGGGAGCAGGGACTACAAGGACTCCTCCTCCATCCTGGATCTGCATGGAGGGTCTCATAACTCTCAGCTTGGTCTCAAAGGCAAGAAGTGGAGAGGCTGCAGGTCATCCTACACATAACCTTCTCAGTCCTTTCACCCTGAGTATTACGTTTAAGGAAGATCTTTAAGAACTTCCATCTGTTTCTCCAGGGGTAAAGGGGTTCCTCTATGGTGGATTATTTAGCTGTTATCTATAACATCCTGCCATGGTATCCATACTGGGAAAAGAAGCCTTCTTTGGAGGCATGTGGTAGCTTGCTGCAGGAGCCTGGCTGGCTGGCTGAGCAGTTACTTCTCTTTCATCTTCATGACCATACTAAGCACCAGGCCCACTGGCATGGGGCATCACAGGGAAGAAATGAGAATCTTAGATAGACTTACTACTCCTGCATCGCTGCTTGTGTCTCCTAAGTAATCCTGTTCAGCTACATACCAGTTCTGGTGTCTGCTCAGTGGTATGCTATGTGAGCTACCTCAGTCTCTGGCTCCTGTTTGTGCTTTCTGTCATCTTTGCAAGATTTCATTAATGATTAATGGAAAAAGTGTAAAGGGCAGAGAGGCAACTGATCAACACTGGCTCCTGAACAAGGCAGAGTCCCTGAAATGCGTGTGTACAAAATCAACAATTCTAAAAACGATTGCTTGCATATACAGACACCGGAGTTGGTGGGCACCAGAGTGTATGGATTTCATCAACTATCCTGTTTAGGTGCAGCTTTGAATGTTAGACACTAGGTGATTCAGTTGCCTAATCAGAAGCATCTAGTGTCTTCTTAGATCCTGACCAGCCTCCAGCTGCTGCTGCAAAAGGGCTTAGATCTCCTGTAAGGCCTTATCATACCTGCCAGCCCAATGGAGAAGTCTTGGACAACTTAGGTCATCTAAAACGGCATAGATCCCTAGCTCAGATCTGTCCTGATCACTCCCAAGATGTCTGTGTAGCTGGGAAAATGGGATACATTTGAAGTTTGAAGCTCGTATTTTCTGTGTATAAGAATAAAAGGGTTTCCTTTGTCTTAGTTAAATGGGTCATTAGAAGAACTATAAGCCCTTCATGTTTTTGCACGTGAAAAGGAAACCTAGAAGGCCATGAGCTGTCACATGCAACGAAAAACTGTCTATAATCTGTATGTAAGCCACAGTGGAAAGTGCCAGTTTTGATGTCACCTGACTGTTTCCATGCAATCAAAGGCTGTGGGGTCCTTTGATTAAGAATTTGTGAGATTTCAGTAGCACCAAAGTGTGTCACTATTTAAACGTGAGTAGACTCCTGTGAGAACTCAAGCCATTATATGATAAAAAGAATGTACTGGTTATATGACTTGCATGCTTTATTGCAGTTTTCTACATTTATGGTTTTCTTTCCAGAAATGATTTAAATATGCTTCATGCCATGTGACTCAAGCAATTTCATGAAAGAGGTGAAATGAAATAAAATGGAAATAACCTGAAATCTTAATCATTGCTCTAGAAGCACATAATTTTATTATGTATCTTACAATGGTAGGATGACGTGGAGTTCTTAAGTCTAAGTCCTGGAATCATGTTATGTCATGTGTAATGGCAAAGAAAAATGATGAATTCTAAAACCCTAAACATGTCAACAAAAAACCCCTCAACTTACGATTTTGGGGTGCTGCCTCATGAATTTTGAATTCGGTAGCAATACCAAAATAAGATGTTGGGCTTTAACTTGTCAGGGTCTTCAGGTTGTTATAGCTGTTCAAGCACAGCACACCCTGTGTCTCGCTCTACTGGTCTACACTGGAAATCTCAGCTTTTCCAGTAGCTCCAGGCTGAAGTTCAGCAGTAGTGAACCTGGTGCGCCAGCAATCCCACACACCTCTCTTACTTTGTACTCCATAACTTCTGTGAGCTCAACAGGAATCCTCTACACCAAGAGTGGATCTGTAAAGGCAAGTCATTGCAAACTTTGCTCACCCAGACATCCAGACTGAAGGAAAAGCAGCTGCAGGGAAAGGACTGTGGATTAGGAGAGGGTGACTGCAATGCCACGCTCATGTGGGCATGCCCCATGGGCAGCTCGTGGCATTTTGGCAAACACAACTAGACTTCAACAATCTTTCACAGCCCTGTTTGACCCTGTTAGAGGAGCAATCACCCTTCAGTCTTTCTCTGACAGTCCCTGCTTTCCCTTTGGAGTCACTCCCCTACATGCCCTAGTCGTCTTTGCTGATGACATCTGGGCATGTGACATCATGGGCTAGCCCTGGAGAGATCATCTGCTGGCTGGCAATCAGACTTCTCCTCCAGGAATCCAGCGCCCATCTGGGGGTGTCTCTTTCCTTGGGGGATCTCCTTCAGAGGGAACTTCCCTTCATGCCACAAGAATCAACCAAAACACATGCCCTGCCGGCAGGCTTCAGCATGGCTGATGCACATATATTTTGGAGTTCTCTGCAGGTTACCAAGTAAGCAAATGACAGCTGTGCCGAATGCCAACCTTTTGCCCTCAACAACATCCTGGATGTTTCCTTTCTGCCTGGCTTAGGGCTACAGCTCAATGAAGTGTTCTGGCCATTTTGGCCATCACCGTACTGGCTGCTGGCAAGGCAACCTAATTTGCTGGAGTTGTCAGCAGTAGTGCCACTACTGTGACTAGCCTAGAAGTTGATCTATGACACACAGCCACTTGGGCTCTGCATGTTCGCAGGCAAATCAGTTCACAGAATAACTCTGGCATAGCCTTGACTGGCCAAAGCTACTGCACATGCAGCAATCAATTGCAAGAGTGTCCAGTTTTTGCATCTTTTTGTGGTTTTTTTTCTTTAAAACTGGCCAGCTAGCAAGCCTATCTTGGTTCTCTGCTGTATGGACTAGAAAAAAATGGACGCAGGGAGAAACCAAATAGCCAAAGGCCTGGTCAGTTCTTTTGCAGCCTTTTCTGTGCTTTCCATCAAGCCTTATGTGTCCTGTGTGACATAGGGCATCTGCTGTGCTTGATAGGTTTTGTCACACTTGACAAATCCTGTCTTGGGAACACCTAAATTTGCTACCCCCTTGTACTTGCTCTATCACCTCTAGCACCTGTGGTCCCAATCTGTCCTGGTTTCCTTCTTCCAGCCTGGGTGGACTGAGAACCTTCCACCTCAGCTGGCCTTGGGGGAGTAAAAAGCAAAGGATTAGGGAAGACAGCATGCCTTATAAGATAATCAAACATTCTTTAAACTATGGTCCACACTATGACAAGCCTTGTCCTAGAAGAAGATGTAACTCTTGAGAAAAAAAAAAATCTGGCTTATTATATATAAGAGCTGAAAAATGTTACCCAGAACTGACCCTCAGGATAGGAACTGAAAGAACAGATGTAGCGCTATGCAGTATTTGGAAACACTCTGATGGACATTGTGATGGGCTGTGGACTTCCAGATGAAATGAGAGCAGAGTAACCACGCTGTTTCTCGTTTTCTGCCTTCAAGGAGAAGCATTAGACTTGCCCAGATATACTATCATCTAAGTCTGGTTGCACTGGGTTGACATGCCTGGAACAGTAGTATTAGGGAAGGCTGAGGGTGTAGCTAGATTGATGCATGTGGCATGCACACTTCTGGTATGCAGTTTCATGAGTTCTGGATAAAACTCCACTTTTCAGTGCAAAGCAAGCCAGTTGGGCTGTGCCAGTCCCACATCTGAGTGTGTAGTGGCTTCTGGACAGCTTGTGGACAAACAGCAACTTTGACCTTGAAAATGGGTTTGAGAGCAAGCTTTGAAGCCATGGATGTTTCCAGGAAGAGCTAATTCTGCAACCTTCACTTCTCTGGAAACTTACTCTGTGAGTCACTTAACTGACTTTCACATCCTTATTCACTGATTCACACAGCAATGTACAGAGGAAAGATGACAGAAGTAGCAAGTCTGGGATTTGTTTACTTGTGCCTCAAGTCACGCATGCTACATCAAGCTAGCAGGGTTCTCCTCTAACTTGGATTTTGAATCTGCAATGAAATTTTGTACATAAATAAGGTATTGAATAGCCTCCTTATGACCAGGCTTGTCTTTTTTTAACACATGTATGCATTTTTTCTCTCTCAAAATGCTCCTTCTCTCCTGCAGGGAAAGAGGTAAGCAGGCCTGGAGAGAGAAGGACTTGTGCAAAATTGCAGGATCTACTGACGGAACAGAGGGGGAGCAGGAGGAGTGAGGGGACAACAGGTCACGCAGGACAGGACAATAGGGAAGAGATTTGGAGACAGGCAGAATTGTTTACTTTGGAAGTATGCAGACTTCTGCAAACTCAGAGCTTTGTTTTGGTCCCTTTTGAATCAGTAGGAAAGACTGACTTTGCTGGAATCTGTGGAATAAATTTCAAGGAGGTGAGAGCTAGGCCTCTAGTCTCCTTTTTTTCTGGGGCCTTCCTAATTAATCCATAACTTCACTCTAGATCCTTAGCTGTCCAAGGTGGAATTTGCTCTATATGACCATAAAGGCCAGATGCTCAAAGAGCGCAAACACCCCTGCTCATGCAGGTGCATGCAAAAACTGCCTCAGTGGTCACTGTTACTGCATGACCATCAGTTTATTGTGTGGACAGGCAAGGAGAGGAGGGATGGACCACATACTGAATGAGCACGTTACACAAACAGATTGAACAATACATGGGAGGCGAGCTTTGGGCATGTGCAACAATGGTGCACTTGAAATGTTGCCACTAAGTCATTCTCAAGGATCTGTACATCTAAAAAGAACTATTAAATTTGTATGTCAGTTAAGCAGACATCGTTAGTTCAAATAACGTTTTGGATTTTTTTTAAATGAAAGGGAAATGATTAAGAACAGACAAGGTAAACAATTATCTAAACAATGAGCTTTATTGCAAAAATATACAGTGGGCTGAGAGATAATTTCATATGATGCCATTCTAAATCCCCAAAATCATGTTAGAACACTAAAAAGCTGACTGGCATTTAACTGTAATAAAGCTGTAACACTAAGACAAATTTATTTGAAGAAATATTAAAAGTGCCAGGATAATTAATGTACTTATAATGCTCTCTACTCTCTTGCAAAGCCCCGTATCCTTCCCTGCTGATTTTCCTCTAAAGCAAAATAAATGTTAGCAATAATAGTGGCTCATATCACCTTACAAAGCTGTAAAATCATATATCATAAGAAATGGGAGTTCTTTGCCAAAGAAAATAGAAAAAGATTTTTGCATTCTCAAATGTCTTAGCTTTTGGCATTTGGAGTAAAACCAACTCTTTTTGAAAAATAAAGCATTATTTTATTGAAAACTTATGTTCCTTAAAAGCCTAGAAGCTATAAAAAGAGGCTTTCTTGAAATCATTGCAATTTTTAAAAACAATAATGCAACTCATCTGTTTTCTAAAACAAATTAAATTAGTTTTAGTAAATACCTCACAAAAAGAGTAACTCTTTCTAGCAAGCCAACATATCATACCAGTATCTGCAATTGTTTTGCAGTGTCTCTCTGTTGTAGCATATTGATGAGATCAGTCAATAAGAGTTGAAGAAAATTTCAGAGGTAGAAAAATGTGTTGTGACAGAGTGAATGGCACACGGGAATCCCACAGCCACAGTGTCAGTGCTGTTACAGTGCTGTGTCAGTACTACTCTGTCAGGAGCAGAAGGCAATTACTACACAAAAATAGTAAATCTTTTCAGATTTCCTAAATGTAGCAATAGAGGTGTCAGATGTGTTCAAATTACAGAAGAATTCTATGGAAAACCTTTACCTTAAAAGAAGTAGAAAGCAAAGTTTGCGGATCTTGGGAAATAATAATTTGAAGGTCATTTAGGTCTCTCTAACTCTGCTTCTTGTGCATGTGAACATATTTACTGTTCCTTATGTGCGAGAGGACCCCCCAAGAACACGGGCTCTTTCTCTATGCCTCTTCATCTCTTCATTTATTCATAAGCCCTGCAGCCAGAAAGAGTCATCACAGATCATCTTGTCTTACTCTGACATAATAGAGGCAGTTGGATTTCACAAATCAAGCCCACCACTTCCAGCAGAAAGATACCCAGCCTGGCTTTTGAAATGGCAAATGCCAAGGGGGTCCATGAGCCAGCCTTCTCCAATTTCCCTGCAGCCCTCAAGGTAAGCCCAAGAGCTCTGCCCCCGCAAAAGAAGGGAGCTTTCCTGTGCGGAGTGAGTGACTTGCAAAAGCATAGGAAAGTAGGAAGGATTCCCTTGGAGTCCCTCTTGCTGAAGGAAAGCTCCATTTATTGGGGCAGAATTTCCTTAAGTTACATGCAGAAGCCCTAAATGAAATCTACAGTGTTGGATAAGGGTAGACTATTGAAAATCTGAGGAGAGTGAAAACTCCTTTTCAAACTTTTCAATTTTGACAATATTTGCTGCAGATCACAGAAGTCACATCAGCAAACTGAGTATTTTTTTTCTGCCAGAAAATCTCAAATCACACAGCAGTGCTAAATGAATAGAAAAGAAAAATAATAATTTCTAAGTCCTCTTCTTGGGTCACTTTATCATAAGACACATTTCAGTCATATTACTGAAAGCCCTCTGAGCAGAGTATGAATCTGCCAAATTTTAGGCCCAGGGAAGGGGAAAAATGTTAAGAGAGATCTACAGATAATCCCTCAGATCAGAGAGAGCTGTATTGCTGCACCAGTAGGTATCAACCTGCTGCAATAGCACCATAATCCTATACTGTGTGAAAGGATGGCCAAGAAAGTCAAAGAGATTTCAAATGCATTCAGATTTGAAGGGAAAGTGAAAAAATCAGTTGCCTTTATTCATCGTGTAATGAATTTCTGGAGTACTTTGTAAAATGACCTTAATTATCAATGTAAGTTCAGAGCATGATGAAAAAAGATAGGGTCATCTTTGTACCCATTCTGAAAACATAGTTTAAACACTAATAGTAATGAGCATCTTCCTGACAATGAGAGAACTGCACTGCTGGCTACACATTAAAGCAGAAATTTTGGTTTCATTTGAACTGAGGTACCTCAGCCACAACTCTAGAGCAGTCAGCAGAGTTCTCTGGATTTACTCCTGTGAAAAAGAGGACAGAGCCTAGTCCTGAATGAGTTTATTGGTTTCTGCTCTGCATGTGCAGAAATCACGAAGAGAAGAAGGATTTAGCTGATTTTAATCGAGCACTTTGGTAAAGAGGCAAGTCTGTTCTAACACACTTCTTACGTTTGTAGGAATAAAAGGGAAAAGAATAAAGGTATGAAACCAATCTCACAGAAAGACAAGTAAAGTTATATAGAAGTCCACATTACTGCTATTAAGTAAAAACTTTTAGAATTACTGAGACATGAAACTACATAATCGTGGGAGGGGGGAGAAAGTCATCCCACTACCAAGAAGGAGTTAGAGATTTGGGAACACAAGTGAACAGCTGTGAAAGTTCATATCTAAACTCACTACCTTGATAGTGTCCATCACAAGTATACTGCAAAGCATTAGGAGGACAAAAAAGAAGGTCACTATAAGCATTATTCCTGGTTGTTGAAAAAAATGGGAAATATCTGCTGTGACACAACCTGTTAACTTTTAGCATTTGGTACCTTTAAATCCAAATGAGAATGCAATCCACCCAGAAACTCAGCTAACAATCTTCCAGCAACTCACCACCAAAATTAAAAAAAAAAAAAAATTGAAGGCATAGTTAAACTGAAACACTGACGAAACTAAATGAGTTCCCAGTAATATGAAAAAAGAGAGCCAAAGTGATATTCCAGATGGAGATTATTTGGAGTTACAGCAGTGAACTGTGTAAAGCTAAAGGAATGGTAATAAAGAATGAAAATGAATCTGACTATTAAACGGAGGGGATAGGAAACAGTGCCACTGAGAGATGGGTGTGTTAGTCAGCAAAGCGAAATGGGATACTCTTTGAAAGAGATTGGCTCCAGAGCTGACAATCCTGCAACATGTCAATTCTTTTCAAAGCAGACCCAGCAACTCTTATTAAATATCAGATCATCTGTAGTGAGTTATGAAAGCTGACTTGCCCATGCACTATTACTTGACAACAGGGAACAGAAAATGGGTAAAATAACTCCCTCCATCTTCCCTTGCTCCATAGGCCGCCCAGCAGAGCTGCTTTGCAGTACTGACTCTGGGAGCCTCCTGCTGTAGTAGTGAAAGCTGATAGAGGACCCCATGCCTCAGGGAGATGGGTGCTGCAGCACCTTTGCACTGGAGCCATAAGTCCCTAAAGCTTAGTGACAGTATCCAGTGAGCATTCACCAATTTCCTCTTCACTGTTAAAGGTGATGGGATAAGGGATAAAGAAGATATCTGGGGTGGGAGAGAAAGTTTGAAAGGGGCTCTCTAGTGCCATCAAAACTAGGCATAGTCAAGGCCTCAGGTGCTTAGTAGGGTTTCTGAACTTCTGTGCTCCAGCTGGCCAGACAGTGCAGGTCAGACAGCCTCCCTCCCACTGGGGGAGCAGCAGCAGCAGCTGGGAAGAGGATCTCAGGCACTAATCCGCCATGCTCTAGGGCATCGAGGCATCCGAATCTTTCTTAAGGCCGGAAGAGTTCATTATAAATATATTTTATTTCAATGTGATGTTAGGTTACAGACGACATTCACACTTACAGGCTTCTGTACAGCTCAGTTTTCAGTTTGCTCTCACCTCTCTTTACCACCTCCACCCTGCTCTGCTTCAGCTGGATCCTCCACTGCACTCACAGGCAGCCTGTGGCCACATTAAATATTTAACCTGGGGAGTGGCAAAATCTTTTCCCTGCTAAGGACTGAAAGCCTTCTGAACACCTTTAACAGGTCACAACTTGACACACGTCTTAATATTAACCAATAGTAACCAGAAAAATAAATAAACTATGTGTTGGCAAGCAGCCTGAAATAAAATCAAAAGTCACATTGAAGCTTGACTATTTCCCTCTCCCTTGTTGTTCCTTTCTCTCTCCCTCAACAATTTAAAATCTTCTTCTTTCTCAAAGCAGTCATTTAAGGCTGAGATTGGGGAGTAACAGCCACAGCCTTCAAACACCATTCTTTCTCCCATCATCTAAAGAGAAGCACAGCAGCAGCTGGGAAGGGCCTCATCCTCCTGAACACAACCATGCCTTGAACTCCAAAATCTGGGTGTCAGCTATTTCTGTAGCAGTCTCCATTTGTCTGCCCCATTGGTGGTGTTTTCTGCTTCTCCTTTAGTTTATTCACCCACTCTTCACTCTGCCTGCCCATCCTGGTTTTCACTCTCACCCTCCTCTCTCCAGCCTCACTTGCCATGTTCCTACACAGTTGCTCCTTCCCTTCTTCACCTCCTTAAACCTCATTGCCTCCCTGCATCCCCCTCTACCATCCAACATCGATATCTTCTTTAACAGTATGTTTTGACCCCTCACTTCATTCACATGCACACACGCTCATTATATGACTGTTACATATAAAAAGACATGCTTAATACAGAAGTCAATGGTTAGTTATCTTCATTCATCAGGTTGAGTGGAGAGAGGTGATTTATTCACACAGGTACCTGCTCTTTGGAAAGGACTCACATCAGAGCAGCGGTTGGTTCCCTACTCTGTTGCTTGATACCATGTTCAAGATCATCTGAGAAGGAAGGGACAGATTAGACCAGTTCTGTCCCAAGGGTAAAAGCAGCAGAGAGAAAATAAAAAAAAAAAAAAACCCGCAAAAGAAAGCAGATGAGACCAAAGTCCTTCTGACGGAAATCAGGACAAGTCAAAGGTTTAGCAGTAGGAACAGTACAGAGGAGAACTTTATGTGCCAAATATCACATATGTGGTAAAAATGTGAAGCCAGATGTCACTGAATCTTCAGAATTCACATGTGTTGACATCCTCTGTACAATTCCTAGGGGAAGGAAATATTTATATTTAAATCTGCCTGTTTCTATATTGTTTCTTAAGTTATACTTATTGCTTGACAGTGAAAAATTGATCTACACCTGTTATATCTAAATCTCTTAACCAGACTGAAGTATACCAGAGCGGAGCATCTATTTGACATTTAAAAGAATGAGACAGTTGTGTACTGTCTTTAGCTGTGACACTGTCAATCAGCTCATTTTTATGTTTAATACGTTGTGCTCACAAAATGTGTGAAATGTTTTCTAGATACAATGGGAGTGTAATCCTGACCTTTTAAAAAGAGTAAAATTTAGGTAGTTCACTTGCACATTTGGTATATTTTACTGCTAAGACATATTTATCACAGTCCTAAAATTGAGACTCTTATCAGAGCTAACGTAGAGTGGAAAGTAAAATTCAGTAAGAATGTCCCTAAATTAAACTGTATCAGTCTTTCCCACAGTTCCTGTGATATGTTCCAAACGGGTGGCAGTCAGATGGTAATTATAAATCATTGCTATCAGTTCTCTAACTTGAGCACTATCCAAGATAGACAGTGAACACCTCTGAAATAGCTTATACAGTCACCTCGAAGACTTCAGGAAGATGTTAGGTTTGCTGTCGTTCCGTAGGACTTACATGGCAAAATCTGAAAAGTGTCTTCTCACATCAGGTTTTTTTTCACTCCTTTGCAATTTGAGAAGGCATTGGGCAGCAGCAGCGATTCTGGAATTATCTTCTGCAGACTCAGGAAGATGGTACTATACTGTGTCATTCTCAAGTCACATTTGAATTTTTTTTCAGGAGCAGCACTAGAAACTTTTTTAAAAAATGAAAGTTATTGGCATTCACGGGGGGGACATCCTTACTCCTGCTGAGTGGATTTTAGACACATTTTATCGGATCAAGTTCTTCTGTCACTAACTCACAGAGATCTATTACTATTGTTAGAAGGATCATGTGTTACACTCTTGATCTGCAAAAAGTATAGACTAGGTAGGTTTCCTACTTGCAGTTTCCTCTTGCACAGTTTACAAGATCCCGTGAAATGTTCCAGCAAATTCAGGCTGGAGTAATACTAGAACAGCTACAGAAAGTGTTAGATACACAAAAACTGAACAGTGGGTGGTAGGGGCCCTTTCAAAATGAAGGTTAAGAACACATAAATATATTTCAAACAAAAGTCCTAAACCTGGTGAAATTTGTGCAGACGCTTAACATTTTACTTTGTGAGTAGCTCCATTTAAATCAAGGAGGCTCTTCACAGCATGTAAAACTTGACACATACACAAGCTTTTGCAGGATGAGGGCCAAAAAATTTTTTTTAAGAGTGTGACTTGCTTGGAGACATTCCAGAGGAAAAAAACATGTGGGGCTTTCTATAAAATTGTTGGCACCGTTCTGCTTATTAAACAGACATGAATTCACTCAAATAAGATAAGGTCTAGACATTTATATCAAGTATGTGGAAGTTTGTGCCTACTCCTAAGTTTTTAAAAAATAGCAATAATGCTTCTAGATTTGTACGCTGGGTTAAATTCTTGATATATATTTATTTAGAGTTTTATAATATTGCCTCTCTTACCTATTTTACTATCTTACCTATAGTTCTGCTAGTAGGCAAAATTTGCTCTGTTAGCTAATAAATTGCTATAACTTTCAAGCAGACTGCACGGAAAACAGTTTCTATTATTACTTTATGACCTTAGATGTGGCAAAAAGTAAGTCTTCCTATCTTACCTCAAGCTAATTCAATGCTAAGTATATCAGACAAGAATTTATTGTTCAATTTGCAGCTTGCATATTGAACAACAATATATTCATTTCAGGAACAGAGTCTAATTTTAGATCGGTATTGAAGGTGCAGTGAAAATGCGAATGCTGGGAGTGTCAGTAGGGCTTTTCAAGAGCAAGCCCAGTATAGTTCTTGGACTACAATGATTGTGAGATGAAAGAAATAATAGAATAGACTTTACTGGTCTAAGTGGAACCTGTTATATACCTGAAATTATTCACCCCCCAGTTGTTATCATGGGCATAGCCTCAAACTACTTCAGATAAATGCTTTGACATTATAGCTCTTCAAGAAAACAGAAATAGTTGTTTGGCCCACTGGGTGCTGGACTGCTTGGTGGTTGATGCTGCCAGCACTTTAAATAAGCGGCATAGGGAGACATGTGGAACATCTGGCAACAGCAGCTACTTTTAATCACACAGGCCACAGGTCACATTGTACCACAGCACACAAAATCAGTGTCACATTTAGCAAAGCACATTACTTGACTGTAAGGTGTCTTGAGGTTGGATTTAAAAGCTTCTGCAGATGTAGACAGGAACCCAGCAGGATTTTCACAAGCCCCTAAGTGCTTATTTCCCATTGGTTTCTCACTAGGACCATCTTTGTAGTAATACTTTAAAAATAATTGAAAAATATGGCATATAGGTGTCTCAAGGCATACTGCCTTGCTTCAGGCTGCAGAAAGCCAGAAGCTGTCAGCTGGGTAACTGGTTTTCAACTACAGTTACTTTTAGGGCAGCTGTTCCATGTCTGTACCAAAATCCTCTAGGGCTCCTAGTCTGGGAACACAGGAGACCTGGGTGAGTTAACAGGGACAATTGCTACATGAAGCAGGTACATTTTAGTTAACAGAATTGCATAGAAAGTCTTGGAAGTCTTTTTCATCTCCTGGGGTGTGGTGATCCCTGTGGGTTTTTCAGCAGAGGTAGCACCCCATATACACAGGGAAAAGAACAGTTTCTCCACCGTTTGGGCTGGGGTTGGTGCTTCAAAATCATCTTTGCAAGCAAGGATACCTTCCCTCTCCTCGCTGGTGGTCTCCAGCCCCACACCCAGATTGGCCATGCTGGAAGGCAACAGGCCCCTTCTCCAGGCATGCTTTCCTGAGCAACTTCTGCATTCCTATTTTTAAAAGTTGCACATTTTGAAGATATGGGAACACATGCTCTTTGCAAGATGATCTCCAGTTCCTTCCCCATTCCACACAGTCACACTGCTCAGAGCCAATTTTAATGCACAGCATTGCTGGAAGGTCTGTTATAGAAATGTAGATAATCTATATTGTGACTTGCCTGAGAAAAAAGGCGGGGGGGTGTGATGGGGAATGTTCCCAAGGAAATTAATTGCATTTTCAAGATTTCAGAATGTTTAGAGCTAGAGGTAATGAATCCAGAGCAATGTCCTTGGAAATGCTATACAGCGAATGCCAGGATCAGCAGAGTAGCACTAGATGGCACTACAGCAATGTTCACTTAAAAAGCATAGGCCAAGCCCAGGGAAAGATGGACTCAGGTCCAGCTGTGAATGGGCAGCTCAGATTTATGATCTAAATTTTACCTGGGTGGCCTGAGGAGATTCTGAGGAATGTAAGACATAGCAGCCTTTCCAAGGATTGTAATATATAGTCTTGAGTAGGTTGATAAGTGATATAATATATATGATGAAGAAGAATGTGGAAAACTACCTGAATGCTTTCATTTCACAAAGTGAGACCACAAGGCACCTGAAAACCTGTTATGTTCTGTTGAACCCAAGGTAAGGATATCCAGATTCAGTACATCTAAAACCATCTTCCTCAAAAGCACACCAAAAATGTTGTGTGTCATCTAGGCAACTGCATAGTTCAATGTCTGTCTGCAGATATAAACTGGCTGTTTATAACTACCGTGTTTTGTGCCTAAAAATGAAAATTTGACTTAGCGGGCCAAAATCAGCTAGATTTTGGGACTAGCCTCATAGCTTGCATTTCCTATCAGAGTTAAAAGCTGACTATTGCCGATTTCTCTTAATGTTTCCCACAGGTAGTAGCTAACGTCAAAGCTTGATACATTATCTTGTTCCTAATAACAGACAATATAGCTTGTCTCTAACAGGTACTGCAATAAGCTGATTTGAGAGCCTGCTTTTAGAACTTCGCAGAAGTGTAGTCTTTTACAGGAACAACCGAGTGATTCTGTAGCTTATATTACCAAATACTTATAGGAGAAAATAGAGCCTGTTGAAAAAAATCATACTCATTCTTGTAACTTGAACCAATTTAAACTACATTCAGGTGGTTGTTGCAATTTAAAGGACATGGTCTATCTTAGATTTGTATTCTAAAACATTGTAGAACCAGATTTATAAATCTTGTAAATCCTTTTAAAGGAAACATCTAAGTGCAGAACATTCACTACAACAGCACCACAAGTTATTTTTATAACATCATAACTATTTTTCTATTATGCATTTCTGTGAGTTACGTTTTGCCCTCTGTTGTGCTCCAGGTTCAAATCTCAAAGGGTAAGTAGTACTTATTTCATTGGAATCAGTGGGAGTTAGTTATTTCAGAGATAAGGAACTCTGATATTTAAGATTTAAGGAGAGATCGGCATGAATGTTTAAGTTTCTTCAAGTAAATCTTATTCTAGTTATATAGCTACATACACTTTAGGGATATTGCCAGCTAAAAGGCCATCTACTTGTCAATTACAAATAAAAAAATGTAATAGTACATTCCTTTAGTACGAGAACAGTCTTTATCAATGGCAATAGCCCAACTGGAGACAACAGGATTGCTTAGAAAAATAAGCACTGGAACCAGTAGTATTATTTGACCAGAGGTTGTGCTCCCACCCAGCCAGTATGTGCAGGTTAACCCAAATGGGCTTTCAACACAAAAAGGGTGGAGAAGAGGGGTCACAAGAGTCAGAACACAAAAATCTAGCATTGCCCCATTGCTTCAAACTGCCAACATTTAAATACCATTGTTTAATAAGAAATTAAATGCCCCTTGTGCTGAAATTAGACTGTTTGTCCATGCAAGGCTAAACTTGTGGTAAAGATGAGAGACATATGATGTCCAGAAACACTTTAAACTGCCTCTTTTAGTCATAAGCCACTGCTCTTTGAAACAATTCCTGTGTGGTTCTGAGCACATCCTGAGAAAATGTTCTAGTTGTCCTACTTCTTCTAATGTGTACTCTAATAAGGGCTCCTTTAATCTGTGCTTTAAATCTCCTTTAATCTGGTCACTGTTTTACACTTTGAGATGTACCCCTGAGGCCTCCTCTTGCCTCAGAAGAGGCTTGAAAACAGCCATAACTTGCTGCTTACTTTCTCAGACATGTCTATGTCTACATTTCTGGAGCCGATGTTGGTCCTGATAGACATGTCCTAAAAGCAGACGCCATCCTAGATGCAAAAATGGCCTGTGTAGCTGGCAATGAAGCATGGCACTCACGGAAATACTCACTGGTGAAGCGAAGGTCTGACGAGACATGCAGTTTGTTGTTCAGCCCATTTTGCAACCTGAGTGACTTAACCAAAGTCGATGCCAACAACCCATTTGAAGTCCAGAAGAGCAACTGGAAAATTTTCCCAAACAGTGTGGTATGCCTGTGGGAAACAACAACAATGCCCCAAAGCTCACTGTTTTCACTGTCACTCCAACAGTACAGGGTGACAGAGAAGTGGATGAAGCAGTGCCTAGCCTTACCTTGAGCAAGTACAGCCACAGTGGTGGTGTATTGCTGCCCAGCTGTGCAGGCTTGGGAAGAGGTATGTGCTTGACAAATGTGCTTGGTTCAGCGCTAATTACATTGCCAAACCACTGTGTGTGGGTGTACATGTATGTGGGTGTGTGAGGTAGGAGATCAGGGACTTGTCCTACCTAGCTCTATTACCTGAGCACCAGGTATCTTGCCTCAACTAGTCACCTATGCTCCCTTTGTGTCAATGGCAAGATGGGTAGGGTAATACAAACTGTTCTAACCTAGGAGATAAAGCTTAGAAAACTAATTTAGAAAATGAATCTTCACTCCTCCTTAGGCAGCCTGGTGACCCTGAGCTCCCTGGAGATCACCATACTGATGCTGGCCTTAGTGCAGACACCTGCTTGGCATAGCGCGCTGCAGCCTGTGACTACTGGGCTCAAGCGATCTAGCAGACTCAGCCTCCCAGCTAGCTGGGACTGCAGGTGTGCACCACTGCGCCCAGAAAACAGCATGCCAAAAGCATCCTGGGCTGCATGAAGAGGAGCATTGGTCAAGGGAGGCAATCCTTCCCCTCTACTCAGCACTGGTGAGCCACACCTACAGTACTGTGTCCAGATCTGGGCTCCCCAGTACAAGAAAGACGTAGACTTACTGGAGAGAGTCCAGCCAGCACAGGGCCACAAAGATCATTAAGGGACTGGAGCCTCTTTTGTAGGAGAAGAGGCTGGGGGAGGTGGGACTGTTCAGCCTAGAGAAAAGGAGGTACAGGGGGATCTTATCTATGTGTACAAATACCTGATGGGAGGGAATGAAGAAGGATGACTCTTCTCAGTAGTGCCCAGAGACAGGACAAGAGGCAATGGGCACAAATTGAAACACATGAAATTCCATCTGAACACAAGAAAATGCTTTTTTACTGGCACAGGTTGGCCAGAGAGGTTGTGGAGTCTCCATCCTTGGAGATATTAAAAATCCAACTGGACACAGCCCTGGGCAACCTGCGCTAGCTGACCCTGCTTGAGCAGGGGCTTGGACATGATGACCTCCAGAGGTCCCTTCCAACCTCAACCATTCTGTGACTTTGTGATTCTGTGAATTTGCTTCAAGAAAAGAAAGCTTCCAGTCTTTATTGAGTTGGTACTATAAGGACAACATCTTTTAATGTCCAATCTGTAGTAAATCCAGACAGCCCTGATAGAGGAAATAGGCGCGAATTTTAACATAAACCTGGTTTATCCTTATGTAAATGACACTGGATTCACATGAATTGTATGTTTATTAGTATTCTATCCCTTTCACTCTCATTTGCATATAATTTTCATTTGTGCAGCTCTCTTCAATTATGGCTTTAATTGTATTTCCCAGTTTGTATTCTCCCCTCAACAACAACAACAAAAAAAACCAAACCCAAAGAAATAAATAAACACAGTGTATTTTCTATGTTTCTTGATGGAGAGTAAAGAAAATTTGAGATGTGTTGTCCCTTTTTTCACTACCTTGTTATTGATTACTAATCTATATTTATGTTTATGCATACACACATGCACATGCTCAGACACAAGATCATTTAAGTTAAATCATTCAGGTGTTTTGACATTATATGGTCTCCTTCAACGCTTTCTTCCATTCTTTAAGTTTAGCTGTCAGACTTTAGAAATCACATTAGTAGCCACTGACACTGAACATTACTGATTATAATCAGATTTTTATGAGAGTAAGAGATCTAAATCCTCAGTCCTACATCACTGATCTTCAGTGCTCTGAAAACACAGAGCAAGTTCAAAACATCTTTGCTGGAAGTGTGGAAATCTCCAAATGGAGTGAGGCTACCAACCAGAATGTTTCCCAAACCACCTCCTGGTAGGCACTGCCACAGAAGAATACAGCCTGCACATATATTCTTGGGACTGTTCAGTTGCTTCAATTTATACACAAATTATGCTGACAGGCAAGTGTAGGTTGCTCATGTCTCTTGCATTGATTTGTTACCTGTTTGCACATAATTTTGCGTAGCCTCTTTCTAACTAACTGTGACTTCTGCAGATGAAAAGTGCTGTGTCAATGCTGAAAACTGGTCTTCCATGTTGAATTGTGGAAGGCATGGTCTGCCAATCTTGCAGCACAGTGCACAGTCATAGGGACTGAGCACTGAGAATACAAACCTGGTATGTATTTGGGTGGCATTAACTAGGTTTCAACCCAATCTTTTCCTACTGTTGCTGTAGCTTGAAAAACTATGCAAATGTATTGCTGCTGAAGAAAGGAGGGAAAACGAAACAAGTCCAGACAACAGAACCGCCAGCTCACATTAGTATTCTGCCACGATGAAATAAACCAGATCGTTGAGACAGAATAGGCACAAATGAAGGTCTCATCGGGAATATAGCTGTTTGAATAGGGACGGCTCTAATCTCAGCAGTACCACAAATCCCCTTTGAAAAAATGAATTTTGGAACACTTTAAATTTTTAACTGTTTTTCAATTTCCATGGAATAGCACCATGCCTCAGGCCACTCTACTAACATTCCTGGCTGGCCCTGCTGTAACAATCTGTAAAAACTCATCCAGTCAGATGATTTGGGTTTTAATATCAAGTTGCTTTGGAGAACATTCATGGTTGGAAGTGCATAAGAATATGTTTTATTATTGCTGTAAAAAAAAAAAAAACCAAAAAAAAACAACCCAGAAGAGAAGTGGTTTGCTTTTGCCCATTGGGGAGCTCTGGTTTGTTATTACATTCTATGCAGTGATAATTAACAACTCCACAACCAGCACTAAAAAGTGTTCCCTGGCTAAAATTTTGAAAAGTAACTAATGATTTGGGGTTTCTTTGCTCTTATATGTTCAGTTTGAAATACCTTAAAGAGGGACCTGATTTTCAAAAAATGCTAAGCACTGACTTTCTGCAAATCATCTACCTTCCTCTTAAAAACCTTCAGACCCTGTCATTTTAAGGTCAGGGTAGATGCTGTTTACTGGTAACAAAAGAAAAGTATGTCAATTCATAAATTAGTAATAGAGCACCAGAGTAGATCACAAATAAATCCATTTCAAAGGAAAATATTTTAAAATGATACCTTCCTTGCACCTGCAAGAACAGACTTCTAGACTCTTGGGATGATTGGAAGCTACTTAATGAACAAGCATGTAAGCAAAAGAGGGTAGGCTAGGGACCAGTTCTAGCAGTTGCTTTGTATTACTCAGTAAAAGAAAGATCAAGACCACATCCTACAGTCTTGGATGATGCTTGGACATGTCAGAGTACTTTTGAATGCTACTGTATGCATTGCGCCTGCCTGAAGTTGTCCTGGAGCCTGGCTGTCCTTTGCCCAGCAGGAGGAATCACTATTAACACCTGTGCAAAGTAGAGAACATGCACCTGAATCAGAAAGCTGATGTTTCAGCCTTGGTGTCAATGCTCATTCAAGGTACGCAATGATGGAGAAAGGAGCATCATAGATGCTCGTATTTCATCCACCCAAATGACTCAGCTTCAGAAAAATCCAGAAAGGCTTCTAGGTCTTTCCACGAGTTCAGCTGCACTGGAGCAGGCAGAAGAAAGCAAAGGACTGAAAGAGAAAGCAAGTAGCTTCCAAGCTCTTCCTCCGCCACAGCCATTACACCAGGGTATCCTTATTTCACACCCCTTTACTTGTAGTCATGTTCAGTTAGCCCGGATTAAAAACCTTTGGACCTATGTCTCCCCAGCTTGGTTCCAGTCATTTAAGCAGCCTTGCCTTTTCTTCGAAGGGCAGTCCCTGGCCAGGGCAGGTATGCTGGATGTCCAGGTCACCATTTCAAAAATATATTTCTCTTCTGATACCCGAGATTCTCACATTTTTAAATGCAAATTTGTCTTCTATTCATTTGGGCAAGATGCAACTTTTGGTCCTGTAAAATTAACAATGAGTATGCTTGCAAACAACCAGATCACCGTGCTGCGGCTGATTTTACATGCAAGCAAAACTGTCAGAGGTCAGTGAAGGCAAAGCAGGGTAGCACTGGGTAGCTCAAGGTGCCCAGCTGCATGGAGCTGGCTGGGTTGCTGATGGGGGTTCCTCAGTTCTTAATCCTAAATCTGTCCCATGTTGGGATTATTTTTGTTGGATTAGACACCAGGCAAGGCTGCACACTTATGTGAGCTTGCTCTACCTTCCCCAGGATTGTCCACTTTTGCTTTGCAGAGGTCTCTGTCCCTATTGCAAGTCCCTCTTCCCAAATCTTGTGGTTTAACTAGTACATGCTCATCATCTTTTTGCTTCAAGGTGTCCTTTGCTGACAGGATTTATCCATAGACACCAAGATTTCCTCAGCAGGATAATGAAAGTGGTTATTGTTTTACTCCAGCTTTCTTTCCTTGCTATTTTCTTAGATTTTCCATCACCCATTCTTCTCCTCTGCCTGGCTGAAGGAGAGAGGAGTGTTCATCTAGTTCCAGTCTGAAGGGAAAAAGCCTGGAAGTAAGGGGGCAGCATCAAATGATCACACTTTTGACAACTGCTCTGACTTTCATGGGCAATCCTCTGGCTGTGTGTCACTATGGCCCAGAACAAGCACCCTAACACAGCAAGTCCTACCACTATAGCTGCACCATGGTTCTCAGAGACACACAGGCTTCTGGGCACAGGGCGGGGATGCTGGGTCTGCAGAGAAGGCTACTTGCTACGCCAGCCAGAATTGAAAGGGTACTATTTTGCTTTGCTGAACTACAATTTGATTTTACAACTCCTGACATGCTACCATACCAAAGTATGTGACTGACGCTGCTGCTAGAAGTGAGGGGAGAACTTTATGACATTCTGTTTGGAACTAAAAAGTTTTATTTAAGGTCTATGCCTGCATTTGCTTTTTCAGAATTGCTCTAGGCTGCAGAAGGCATAGACCCTGGAGAAGGGAGTGGGAGAAGGTGCTCGGAGCCAGAGCTGCAGAGCTTGCCAGGGTCAGTCAATTTTTCACGCAGAACCAGGATCAGTCAGGGACACACTGAGAAGCAACGATCTGGGCCAGGGAAACGCAGTTAGTGTGGTACCTCAAGACTCGTGAAGCAACCATGGTGGTTGATAGCACAGAAAGTGGGCAGTGTCACCCAGGAGTGGCAGGCTGATGGCACCATGCATGGCATGCCCAGCAGTGCTGCGCTGCATTGTTGGCAGCACACACAGGAGCTGGCAGCATGCCCGGGAAATAAACATCGAAAGATGAAAGCAGGCCAATGTTGGAGGTCGCAGCCTGCTCGGTTTCCAGCCCCTGATCACCTTCTTCCAAGCCCTGTTTCTTCACAGTGTCCCCTTGTCCTCCCACAATGAATGGATCATTGCCCTCCGACAGGAAAATTAATTGCCTTATGAAAAAAGGGATTGCCCAGATGTTTCCCCAGAGAACTGCTTTGCATTCAAGGGTGTGTGCACATCCTGAGAAAAGAAAGTGATCCGATTTCTTTTAATAAACTCATTGCAGCCTCATAGTCTGGAGCATCCATAATTGCCCATGGCTTTCTCATATCCTCCTGAGTCTTACTGATACAGCTTTTCAAGATGTCCATAGCAACACATTAGTACAGAAATACCACAGCAGGTAGCGTCATGCTTTGAGGTCTCAGTGTTGGTCCCTTGCACCAATGCTTCCTCCCAAAATCTAAGTAGATCCCACAGCTGTGCAGGCCAGGCTGGTGAAGCCTGGGGATGATAACCACCAGTCGCACAGTCTCCATCCTGCTGGGCTCTGGCTACAGCCTAGCTCTTCTGGTTTTAGGAAATTTTCTTCTTGTTTATAGCAAGTAGCAGCCTATTTTCTTTCATTTCCTCCATCCTATCATCAGATCCCCCAAATGAAACGTGGTAGTAAGAACAAAGCAGTTGATTATTTCCCTCTATTCAATTACTAGTTCTTTGCCGGAGTAGCAGACCAGAATGGCAGGTGTTTTCATTAGATGGAAGACGACTGTTGCTGAACCTTAATCCTGACAAAAATGGTAACATCAAGAGGATTTGCTCTATGAATAAGAGATATAGCAAATCTGGGGGTTTATGTTACTAAAACTTTATACTTCTGAATAGTTTGTAAGTGTCTAGCATAAATATATTTACTACATACTAGAAACGAAAATGAATGCTAGTTTGCTACAGAAGTAATTAAAAAGGGAAATAGCCTACAAGTTGAAGTTAAAACTAACTTATGGAACTTTTATACAAGTGGACGCAGTACTGGGTAACTGCAGAAAAGATTGTTGTGGTTTAACCCCAGCTGGCAACTAAGCACCACACAGCTGCTCGCTCACTCCCCCCCACTGGGATGGGGGAGAGAATCAGAAGTGTAAAAGTGAGAAAACTCGTGGGTTGAGATAAAGATAGTTTAATAGGTAAAATAAAAGCCGCGCATGCAAGCAGAACAAAACAAGGAATTCATTCACTACTTCCCATCGGCAGGCAGGTGTTCAGCCATCTCCAGGAAAGCAGGGCTCCATCACGCGTAACGGTTGCTTGGGAAGACAAACGTCATCACTCCGAACGTCCCCCACTTCCTTCTTCTTCCCCCGGCTTTATATGCTGAGCATGACATCGTATGGTATGGGATATCCCTTTGGTCAGCTGGGGTCAGCTGTCCCAGCTGTGTCCCCTTCCAACTTCTTGTGCACCCCCAGCCTACTCACTGGTGGGGTGGTGGGAGAAGCAGAAGAGGCTTTGACTCTGTGTAAGCGCTGCTCAGCAGTAATGAAAACATCCCTGTTATCAACAGTTTTCAGCACAGATCCAAAACATAGTCCCATACTAGCTACTATGAAGAAAATTAACTCTATCCCTGCCAAAATCAGCACAAAGGTAAGTGATGCTTTTGAAGCAAAATCTCTCAGGTGATGTGGTGATATTAAATGTTACAGAATCACAGAATGGTAGAGGTTGGAAGGGACCTCTGGAAGTCATCTTGTTTAACCTCCCCTGGTCATGCAGGATCAGCTACAGCTGGCTGCCCAGGACCATGTCCAGATGGCTTTTGAATATCTCCAAGGATGGAGACTCCACAATCTCCCTGGGCAACCTGTTCCAGTGCTTGGTCACCCTCACTGTGAAGAGGTGTTTCCTGATGTTCAGGCAGAACATCCTGTGTTTCAGTTTGTGCCCATTGCCTCTGGTCCTGTTGCTGGGCACCACTGTAAAGAACCTAGCCCTGCCCTCTTTACATCCTCCCTTCAGATATTTATATATATTGATGAGATTCCCTGAGCTTTCTCTTCTCCAGGCTAAACAGTCCCAGCTCTTCCAGCCTCTCCTCATAGGAGAGATGCTTCAATCCCCTAATCATCTTAGCGGCCCTCTGTTGGACTCTCTCCAGTAGCTCCATCTCTCTGTTGTACTGGGGAGCCCAGAACTGGACACAGTACTCCAGGTGTGGCCTCACCAGTGCAAAGTAAAGGGGAAGGATCACCTCCCTTGACCAGCTGACAACACCCCTCCTAATGCAGCCAAGGATACCATTATTCTTCTCTGCAGCAAGGGCACATTGCTGGCTCATGTTCAACTTGGTGTCCACCAGGATGCTCAGGTCCTTCTCTGCAAAGCTGCTTTCTAGCCAGTCAGCCCCCAGCATGTACGGGTGCCTGGGGCTGTTGCTCCCCAGGTGCAGGACTTTGCATTTCCCCTTGTTGAGCTGTTAGACTAACTAAATCCTGGCTATGCTGCCTCTATATTTATTTTGCCTGTTGTTACTACTTGTTAGCTCATTCTTTCTTGCACTGTTTATGTAGCACTGCCAAGTGGCAATTTAGCTGCATCTGTGCTGGGTGCACATGAATCCTTCATGAGTGCTACCCTGTTCTAGAAATGTAAATTCACACATTGGCCTCATCAGTATCATTTTGAATGCAACTAACATTAATTATGTATGTTTCATTATATTTTTCATCCTCTTCCAAGGTGCAGAATTGCTTATACAGTGCGTTATTTCATCTTTGGGGTTTTTGCTGGTAATGTGTATGCTAGACTGTGTTCTGTATGCAGAAGTATTCTGAAGTTGCCTCTTCTCCAAGCTGAATGAGGCCTGCTACCTCAGCCTCTCCTCACAGGGCAAGTGCTGCAGCTTCCCCTGGACAGTCTGGTGGCCTCCACTGAACTTGCTACGGTTTGTTGAGCTTTTCCTTGCTTTCACGGACCCAAAACTGGACACACGATTCTACATGTGGCTGAGTAGAAACAGATAATCACTTCCCTGGCCTACTGGCTATGCTCCTGGTGGCACCACCCAGGATGCTCTTGGCCTCCTTTGCTGCCAGGACACACTGCTGGCTCATGGCCAACTTGCTGTCCACCGAGACCCCACGTCCTTTCCTGCAAAGCTGCTCCCCAGCCCACCAGTCCCCAGCCTGTATTGTTGCAGAGGACTTTTGCTTCCCAGGTGCTGGACTTGTTGAGTTTCCTTGCATTTGTCCTTGCTGAATTTCAAATACTTCCTGTCAGACCATTCCTCCAACCGGTCTAGATCCCTTTGAACGGCAACTCTGTCCTCCAGCCTTTCCTCTGTCCCGCTTTGGCATCACCTGCAAACTTGATGAGCACGCACTCCACCTCCTCCTCAAAAGTCACTGAGAAAGATGTCAAACAGAACCAGCCATCTGCGGTGCTCTGCTTGCTACTGGCTTCCAGTAAAGTACAACCCATTGACCCCTACCCTCTAAGCCTGATGATCTAACCATTTTTTTCCCATCCAACTGTCCCCCCTCCGTACTGCAGTGTCCCAGTTTGTCTAGCCGATGCAGAAAGTTGAGATGCGCTCTATTACTTGGAAACGCAAGTTGTCTTTTTGTACTGGTGCAGCAATGGGCGATTCCTTTGTCTGATGTGGTCAATATTCTTCATCTGTACTTTAGCCAAGTAATGACTTTGCTCCCTGTGATAGGGAAACTGTTTTGAACGGGATATTAATCCAACAATACCCTCGTGTCTTCAAGAGTCGCAATCTGTACGCATTTAGTAGTCCCTTCTGCTTACAAGAACTGTCTGACTTCTCCAAATGTAACGCTAGGGCAGCTGCAGGCGTTACCTAAATGAGAGCTGCCGCAGCAGGTACGTCAGCCAGGTAGCCATCGCTTTAAAAAAGAAAACATACGCACTCAGACCACCTTGGGGAGCTGCGCTGAACACTTCCTAAAAGCTTTTCAGGGCGAGCGGTGGGGCGGCGGGGAGCAGAGCCGGGGCCTGCCCCGCCGCCGGGCCC
>WAAD01000454.1:3240-112734 GCA_013389945.1 Fregata magnificens | reverse complement strand
CCCGCCCCAGCCCGAGTCCGGTGCCGGCACCCCGAGGCAGTCGGTCGGGGGTGCCCGGCGTCGGGCGGCTGGCGGGAAGGCAGCGCCGGGCTGCTGCTCCTCGTGGGCTTCCAGGGTAATTTCGAAGCTGGTGCAGGAGCAGGGGGGTTTGGTCGGCGGTCTCCTGCGGTTGAGTTTGCACGCGCGTTTGTCCATATGGAAATCAGCCTTGCAAAATTGCCAGTAAAGAGCCTTCAGGGCACGCAACCTACCGTTAACCCGTTCTGCGGAGGGCTGGTACGTTAAACATCAGGCTGCTTCCCTCATGAGCACTCTCAAAAGTTTGGAAGTCGTCTTTGTATGCATCTAACGCGAAGTTATGAATGGCTTCTTGGAATTGTAGAAGCAGTAAATCGTGTTATTTCTGCTGTTGTTAACTTTGTAATTCAATACTTGCACTGAATCGCAAGAGCTTAATCCGGTGGAATACCCTTCTCTCTCTGCTGTGCATCAGGTTTGTGTATCATCTAAGCATGTATTCTTATGAACACAGGATGTGTGATAGTTATGCTTCCATTCCCTGAATATTTATAGAATGCTTCTCTCCTTTTTTTTTTTTCTGTCGCCTCTAAAGCTTGTCGAAGTTTTTTACAATGTTGCTATGATTGTAAACTGTAAATTTTATGCTAATCATCATATGGGGTACCATATCCCATCATGTGGGGTGTGATCCTTGACCATGCCATGCAAACCCTATTATGAATAATACTGTGCTTTTCCACTGGAGCTCATTCCATTATGGTTTGTGACATTGCCTAGTTTGGTAAAGGTACAGCTTTTCTCACATAAATTGCAACAACTTCAGGAGTGCTTTTGTTGGTGCAGTATACTCCTATAACAGGAGACTATTTGGGCGATAGATGTGGCCCAAGTGAACTATTTGCAGGCAGATGACATGAATGGATAGTACTGCTAAAGCTTGCATTTATATAACCTTACTTAAAAATAATTGTGTTCCATAAATTTGCACAGAAGTTGCCTGGATCTCATTTTAAATTGTTCTGCCTTCTTCAGAAGACAGGTGAACTAAGTATGTGTACTGTATATCAAGAAGAGAGTGAAAATCTTGAGAGGTTTTTTCCTGGTTTTAAAACATTGTGCAGAAGACTAAACTGCATTTTCATGGCTGAGTACTTCAAATGCTTCAAATACATTGGAGTGTTCTGTTTTCTTGAGTTTTTACTTTATCTTAACATCATTTTTGTAATTATTTTTTAAACTTAAAATCCTCTTGGAGATGAGCAATTGCATTTCAGGGCACTTCCCCGGCACTTCCCCTGCACCCCTGCTTCTGGGTGAATGGCAAAAAAGACCCTTCTGTGATTGCAAGTACCACAGTAAATATTTTACTAGGTTTTAAGTGCGTTATCATTTAAAATGTAGCTTTGGAGTAGTTTCACTTTAATAATTTTGTTAATATCATATGAGTTAGGACCCAATACTGGAAGGAGATTGTTCAGTTGCTGGACCCTTTAGTGTGAACTTCTTTACAGAATCAGTGTCTTAATGTGCCTTTCTAGAAGTGCTTTTATTTTTATTGTGGGATTACACAATAAGGGTGTAATTCCTAATTTCCTTTCATGTAAACCTGGTTAACTTCAGTTTAGGGATGTTACTCCAAGAAACAGTACTCTTACAAAAGAGACTTTTTAGTCCCATTCCACCCCACAAAGTGTATTTGTGCAACATGGAGATTGTAATTTATGGGCGCCAGAAGTTTTGAGTCCAACGAATTATTGAGGAGGATGGAATGTACTTTCATAAATCCATTTCAGGAAGGGAAGTTGGGGTTGTGTCATGAGGTAGTGGCCATGGAGTACATCATAGCCCCCCCAAATACTGTTTGCCTTACTCAGATCTCATATCTTTTCTTCTGAGTTTATATCTGCCATGGGCCGCTGTGCAGACAGATGTAGGGTAATTTTGTAGTTAAATTGTGTTGACATCCATAGAAATCCTGAGGTGTGGTTCACACACCTCAAGATCTCGTGTCATGCAGGTTTGTGCCATTAAAGGCTTTCTGCTGAAGGTGTCATGCAGCCCTCAGCCTGAATATAACCTCTGTTACCTTGTGTATCCCCAGTTGATGAGGTTGCTACAGTGAGCTATTGAAAGAAGGCAAGTTTCCAAGTTACCAACCTCCTAATCCATTCAGTTGTCAGTCTGTAAACCAAGATATTCAAGTGCACCTGGTATCAAAGCAATAGCCTTAGCAAGAGGGTTTCTGTCAGAACAGATTTAATTCTGTCTCTGTGTGGATTTTGTACATTAATAACTACAGCAGAGTGAATTACCTATACTTTTAGGGTGCATTCTTTGTCAGTCCAAAGCAAACTACAAAAAAGAGAAAATAAAACAATTTTGAGACCTGATAGACTGAGCTGCTGAAATCTGTTCTGATTTTCCAGTTGGTCTAAATGTCTTGCATCGACTCTGGTTTCAGAATTGCATTACCAATACAACCAGCTAGTGAATTCAGGCAGCTGGGTAGCATGCAATAGCTTGACATGACTTCCTATGTATGAGAGCATTGGAAAAATGGCTGGGTTAGTCCTTGAAGGAGTATCCAGAATTTCTCTTCTATTGGTCTTTTAATGGTGGCAGGTACATCTAAGAAAGAGAGAGCAGCAGATGGAAGGGATTGGAAAATAACTGTGTTCTATTAGAAAGGTTTGAGGGTTTTTTTTCAGTCTTCTTTGAAACATGTGAAACCTGTCACTCTGAGGCAAGGTTCTAGAGAGATGACTGTTCATCGAATTTGATGTGGCAATTCACATGTTTCCCTGATGGACTAATAACCCAAGATGGTATAACATGCATTTTTCTGTTAATTCATTATGTTTAAAGTTAAGTAAGAGATGTATTTTAGCCTGATCAAAGGATAGTGATGATTGTGGTTAAAAGTTGTAAATTGTCTTGTCCTGTGATAGCCTGTTGCTAAATAGCTCGATTTTTGGTAGATACTTCATGGGATTCAGATGACTCCATGTAACTTTCATACAAGAGGTTTATCTATTCTTAGGATTTAGTTAAAGTGGTGATGTTTCATTTACTGCTACAAATAGTGAAAACAAATGTAAAATCTAAACAGGATATGTTTTTCTTCACTAAGAAGTACAGTCTTGACTTTGTAGAATGAAAGAAAGAACTTTTGATGTAAAGGCTTTACTGTAAACTCCTAAAATATTGATTCCTATTCCAAAATATTGGAATAGGCTGGCTAGTTAAGTAATTCTTGAGTAGCTGTCTATTTTAGGCTAATTTCCTTGCTTCTTGTTTCCCCAAGAGCTATGCTTGGTAGTTTCTTCAACCTTAAGGGGAAATTAGCACTTAGTGTTTACGTTGTGGTATTTATGCCTAGAGGCTTCATTAAGGCCACAAGGCTTGGTTGTGTTGAGCAATGTGCAGTGCCTCCCCTCCATCTGATCATGGCCTGCACTGTATTGAGATGCCTGCTGCCTTCCAAAGATGTCTACCTAGTTTAAAAAAAAAATGCATTTTGATTTATGGGGTTTGGGGTCAGAAGGATTATCAACTTTTCTGATACTGTTAACCTATGCATTAGTTTGAAATAAATATGCAATTGCTCCATTAAATAAGTGTTCTGAAATGATATGTATTTTTGTGGTTTGGTTGTTGGACAGCTTATTTTAATCTTTGAGCTATATCTAGTTAAAATATTGTATTTAAAGTTTAGTAAATGTATGCTCTACCTTCTGGAGCCCTTATACTTTGTCAGCTCTATAAATTAACTCTGACACACTGAAAATTTTTCACCAGCTAACGTAGCTGTTAGTTAAGTTAAATAAAGGAGAAAAGCCCACATGCTCTCTCCATGCATACAGCTGGACATCTCTGTTAAATTTTTCAACAAAAATGCAATTTTGATTGCTTTTTAAAGCTTCATGAATACACTAATTGGTGAATCATCTAATGTGCAGTTCAGTTTCAGGAAATATGAAATGGCTCACTAACTTCATGGTTTTAAGATTATGCAGACCTTCTGAAAATCTCAGTAAGAAAATGTGTGCAGTGGTGGTGGTTGATATTTTTGGCTGTGAGAGAGGTTGGCTAAAACTCAATGTAGTTATGCATAGTCTGCACTAGTTTATATGGTAGAAACTCATTTGAAGAATTATCTGGAAGGAAGAAAGCGTAATTTTACAGGTTTATCTGCTATTGGGACATTATCCAGATTTTGTTAAAGAAGTTTGCAGTCAGGAACCTCTTCTGGATCTGTAACTGGTCCTGAATTCCTGGATAACATGGTAGTTGCTTTTCACCCTGTGCTTTTGCATGGCTGTGGTTGTTGAATTCTTCAGCCTTAATGTTGGACAGCTGCAAAACATTTAAAGCCTATCTTTGAAAGATTGGGATAAGAAGGAGGGGGAGATGGAGGCTGCCCAGATAAGTAATACTTCTTGAGGACTCTGAAGAATTTTCTTTGTGTAGCCATATACGGTGTGTTCCTGGCTAGCTGGATACTACTTGATTATATACTGCATTATCAGCTGAAGTATTTAAACCAGTAGTCCTTTCTTGTGAAAGTTTGGCTCCCCACAGTAGTTGAAGAATCAAAGAGGTCAGGAATTTGCTTTTCTTGGTGCAGCAGAAAAAGAAAAAATTCAGTGCGGTGCGTAAGGTCTCTTTGTAAATTCAAGGTTTTTAGAGTAAATATTCTCATCATTATTGAAGATGCATGAAGCATTCTTAGAATATTGTGGTATTGCAATACATATTGCAATACTTATGGCGAGCACCAGTTTCTTATAGGCAGAAGGTTTTACAGTGTTTGGAAGTGCTTCAGCGATTTCTCATTGGAGTATATTTACAGAGGTGGAATTTGAAAGACTTTAAAAATTTTAGTACAGTAGAGGCAATCGAAAGTAGTTTTCCTGCAATACTAAATCTGATAACATTTTTGATCCTTCTCAGCAGAATGAATTCTAACAGTAATTCAAAAGTCAGCCTGGCACCCAGATGAAATCATTTGGGCCTCATTGCTCAAGACCCAGATGTCAGTCATAGGATTAAGAATTGTAATTCTGGGATAAAAGGGTCTGGCGCTTAGCACCTTTTACATATTTCCATTAGGCTAGCAGAGACTCAAGGACTGCAGTTGAATTAATTAGGCTTGATCAAGACCATGATAAAACTGATCAAGATAATCTCTCAGAATATTTGGCCTTTAATAGCAAAAACTTAGGTTGTAGTGATTGCTTATGCCAGTTTGACTTAATTTTCATCATGGAACTTGACTAGTTAAGGGTGAACATGTTTAATAGGGGAGACCTGCAAGTATCCTGTTCCTTGGAAAGAACTTGAACACCAGACTTCCATCTCCAAGATGTCTCTAACTTCTGATACCTTGAATTCTGTCTGCTTAGGTAAATCTGCTTTTATGTCTAACTATATTCTCTGGCTTTGTACCTTAGGTTTTTGGTTTTGCAGTAAGGCCTGTGCAGCAGACCCTGATTTACTGACTGACTCGCTTATGGAAAAAGTACCCATTACTAAACTTTGGTTTTGGAGAGCTTTTACATTTGGCCTCTGTGAAGAAGGAAGTATTTTAATCATTCCTCTAGTGCAATAAGAGGTCTCTTATTCTTTTGAAGTAGCATATGGATAAAGTGAATTAATTTTAGACTGCAAATTATCTTTAATCTTCAGTTGACTGGAATCTTTGTGTGATAGATTTGGTTAAACACTTAAACTGCTTAGTTGATGCTTTGTTTTCTTAGCTCTTTAATTTTCACACTTCTGTTGGGGAATGGTGAATTACATAGGTTTTTTTTAAACATATGTTAAACCTCGCTTGGATAGAAAGAGGAATTCAATTAAATATACAAATAGCATTTTAAAATTGGTTTGTAGTTTATTACTTCAGATGTGCTGGATGAGTAGTTAAACCAGCAATTTTATCAAAACACATTTTTTTATTTAAAATTTGCTAAATAAGTTAAAATTCCCATTCACTTGTGTCTTGCAGTATTTTAGACTTGATAGATCTTATTTCTCATTCATTGGTCTTAGTCATGCTTGGAAGAGGAAAAGAACTATGTATTTTTAAGCTGCCAAACAGCTGTGGTGGTAAAATTATTAATACTTAAGATTGAGAGGTCTGGCGAAGAGGTTATCTTTACTAAAAGAACGTTCCTTTCAACTAAAAGCCAGGAGTCTCTGATTGTTTCCAGCTCCCCACTTCTGAGTTAGGATAATACCGGGTGTGCCACTCCTACAGGCTCCACTAAGAGCCATCTCTCCATATTGTCACGTTAGTTGCTGCTTGAGTCCTCCTTGGAATTGTGGCTGTTAGCAAGGGACTTAAGGAGTCTGTCCCTCCCAGGGATGGGTACCTGGCTTTGTTAACATTGAAATTATTGTTTTTCTTTGCCTTTTTCCTTTTTCTGAAATAGTGTATAGGTTGCCAAGTGATCGCAGAGACCCAGAGAACCAGGAGAGATGCTGTCAATGTTCTCTCACTGTGATCGTAGTTAATAACGCTACTGTCTGACCTGTCCTAAATTGTACCTGCGTTATTACACACTTGGAGTCCCCAGACTCTCTGACACCGTTTCTCAATTTTTATTCAACCAGTTAGTTTAATCCATGATGTTCTCCTTTCTTTTCTCTTCTGGGTTAGTTGGTAATGGCTTGTTGAGGGAGACCAACTTGCCAGGGAGACCAACTCTGAGTGCCGGTGTTGGCCTAAGAGAGTGGGCTGGGGTGTGTGATGGGGTGAGGGAGTGCAGAGGGGTGATGGTGTTGTGTTGTCCCTTCAGACTGCAGTGACTTGTTCTCTCTTAAGTCTTTCTCATCTAGCCACACCCTTAATGTAAGAAAAGTCTCTTGAATCCAGTAAGCAAAGTTTCTGCTGCCAGGATCTCACTGGGTATTGCTGCAAGTCCTCGCCAGTGGCTTAACTCATTTGGACATTTGACGTTCTTTAAAACTTTGGCAACAAACATGATCTGCTTTGATTTTTGCTTTATTTTTATTTATTTGTAGTCTACTACAAATACAATACTATTTATGTATTTATAGTAAGTCGAGGCCTTAGAGTAGATTTTCACAATGCTGGGTAGATTTTTATATAAATTGAATTTAAAGCTTCAGTATCAGACCAGCTTTATCTTCAAAAAGGTATGTGATTTATCTACTGATGAAGTTCCTCATAATTATTGTCCTTAAGATCTGGATGCCTTATGTATGGAAGCAAGAAATTTGACAAGACCACCTCTGGTTCTTACAGATGTAAGACAAATTATATGTAATAATTTAGATTGAAATTAAAATTTCTGTTAATGTAATCTTGGAGAATGCAAAGGTACTACCTCTGGGTTTAAGGCCCTGAACTGCAAAGTACTGACTCTGGGAGAAGATATCAGGGATGTGTTGATAAATAGTTCACCTGTTCTTGTATTCTTTGCTGAGCAGCATGTATTGGCCAGACAGGTTTTTTGCTAGGTCTACCCTTTGATGGTCTGGCCTATTCTTATGTTACATCCCATTACTGTATTTCAAGAGTGCATTGTCTGCGTGTTAGTATTTGCTGACATTATTAGCTTATAGGCTGGTTTGGCAACTAACAAAATTCTGTCCCATCTTGGATTATGACATTGTGATTGTTGGTTTCTTTTGACAACTTAGTTATCTTTAGAAGAGAGTGTTTGAAATGGACTTTTGGAGAAAATCTACATTTGTTCTGGAAGCTTAACATATTGTGCACTGGTAGAATTGTAGAAATACTGATTTTTCTAATTCCTATTCACTTAACCACCTTGAGGATAAAATTCTTTTTTGTTCTTTATTAGAAAGATAACTTAGCAATTCGTCCTCCAGTGTGACAATTCCAAAATAACTTTTCTTATGGTCTTCTATGGTGCTTTCATGTCTCAATTAAAATGTTTGCAAGTTCGGTAAATCCACTTGGTAGTCTCTATTATAGATGTATTTTTATTGTCCATTGAATTATATTCTAGCAAAATTTATTGGAATAAATACAAGGACTCTTTCAGATTGACCTGATGATCTACTGTTTCCCTTTACTGAACTAAAAAGAGAAAATCTGGGAATCTGTCAGAAGTTTTAATTTTTATAATGCTGAAACAGTTGTGCTATAAGAAGTGAGAAAACTGCTTGCCTCAAGAATCTGGGCTGACCACTGTCAATTCTCATGTGCAGATGATATGGTTTTGTTCTCTCAAATTTCTTGGGGTCTGAAGCATCTGTTAAAGGATTTAGCATTTTTGTCCGTAGAACTGTTAGTCCTTATATGCATATGACATGGTTTTGTTCTCTCAGACTCCTTTGGGAGTGAAGCATCTGTTAAAGGATTTTCAGTGTTTTTGTCAGAAGGAATGTGACTAAAATTTGAAACTGTCAAGTTATTATTCATCTATAGCTCAGAGTTGCTTATATGGATGACTGATGACCACTGCATTGAACAAGTTTTCTATTTTGATATTTGTCTAACAGTTTGAACAGAATAAATGAGGTTAGGGGCCTTAAGGTCCAAACCAATAGAGTAATTTGTGTCTGAAAAAGTAGTAGTCATCTTGTATTTTAGATTAAGGTTTGGACTTGGATTCAGTATGGCATGTGGTTTTGGAAAAACATTTTGTTCTACTGTAGACCATAGAAATGTATATAATTCAGGCAAAACTGACTTTGTGTTGATTAAACTTATACTTGTTTCCAGGACTAGGTCTGGAAGCCAGCTTTTAGGAGCTAACTCTCAAGTGGTCTGAAAGTTTGAAATCTCTCTGCTTTTGTGCGTTGTTTGGTTCGTCCCTTCCCCACATCTATTGATCACTGTTCGTTTTTTTTTTTTTTTTGTGAGTGCTGTTTGGCTTTTTTTGCAACTAGTTTTGATCAGAATTTTAAGAGTGGAAAAAATTAGCATAGTAATGTCATCAGTTGTCTTGTTGAGGCTGTCTATATTTAACTGATATTTGGAAATCCTTGATGGTATTGAGCTCCAGAGGAACTTTACAGCAATACAGTTGTTTTATTTGGGTAGAAAATATTCTCCCTGAGCATCATAGATGACAATAGATAAGCTGAAGATTTGCATTTATACCTATTTTGTAAATGGTTCTTAAGATATAAATGACTTTGGTCTTAGTCCTGTAAGTTCTTGCTTATAGGCTCAAAAATTATGTTATGAAATCACTTTTTGTTTCAGTTATGCAGATAATTCCCTTATTTTGACTGTGTAGCAGTAGATACAAAGACTGCAAAAGATCTACATAGCCCATCAATTCTGTAATATTTTTTTAAACTTTAGTCAAATATGAGGGACGAATCAATTTTGTACCATAAGCCAATCATCTCGATGCTAGTAAAGTTAACATGGCTTACTAATAGTATATCTATGCATGGGTGAGGAATATGTCATCCCTGTACTTGCTTTAAAGCCTGTAATAAGTGAAAAGAATCTCCATTTGCCAGTTTCATTCAGAGAGGCATGTATAATTTCACACGTTTCTTAATGGGACACCTGCAATGGCGTTTTCTGTTTTCCTGAGAAATACAGAGGCACTAAGATTTTTTTTTCCTTTCCTCATAATCCCAGAGAGCAGTGAGTAGAGCAAACCTGAAAATTGTGGAGAAAAGATAATATTGTTATGTAAGGAGATAAAATGCCATACAGCTGTGGTTTACAATTTGTTCATTACTATGAAATTTGATAAAATGATATTCCTCTTTCTTAATATTAATGCTTTGTTTGACAAAAGTTTGATACAGCAAAGATGTGCAAAGAAATAATTTTGCCCTTTTTGTTATGCAGTACAAATCCAGAAAGAGGCTAGTCTTGTTTGGGATCCATTTCTCTATTTTTTCCTGTAAACTCACCGCTTGTATCCTATTTTCTGAGTTCTCACAAGTGTTGAGCTTGATTTCTTCTGTTACTCACAGACTTGCTTTTCTTTGTACCATTAAGTTATAGCTCTAATGCCAAAAAAATCTATTTTGCAATTTAATTTTGGCCCGCTTGAAGAAGGTCAGTAATTATAGTTACTGTTTCCAGCAAGTTGAGTTTTTCCAGCAGTCTTTCTGTGAAGAATGTGACTGTGGATTAATTGAACATAAAAATCATTCAAAAACTTTTTTCTGCCGAAGGCAAACATAGGAGTAGGTGCTAGTAAGGTTTTCAAAACTGTTACCTAGGTAATTTGTAGATCTACTGTGAGCTGTTGCTCAAGGAAGTATAAAACTGGTTTAGTTTAGTGAGACAGTTATTGGGGTACAGCTTACCTGTAAAATAGATAGCAATTTTGTGCAAGTTTTTTAATTTTCACTCTTAGAAACAAGTTGATGTCGAGGCATTTTTAAAGCGTACTGCCTCCAAGCTTCCTGCCAACAGTGAGGTTGTCATCACTAAAGCATGGTACCTTGCCTTTTTTCAAGTTATTCTGAATTCAGAGAGGACAGTAAGTTAACAGATGTTGATTTAAGAATATGCTGGCATCATGGATAACATACCTAACAGAATTTCTTCTCTTTTGCTTTGCTAGTTTATGCGCATTCCTTTAGTGTCCTGGAGGGACTGAGGAGGCAACAGTGGTGCTCTGCGGCAGCAGGATGACGTACTTTAGTTGTTGAACGGTGTGTGATAATATTCAGCTGATGCCTCTTTTCTAAAGGATATTTTAGTTCTGCAGTTTCATTAATCACTGTAAGTTTTCCTCATGCTCAGTATGCACTTTTCTTTTATAAAAACACCATAGTACTGGTATAAGGAAAGATCTAGAGGGGAACACTTCACAAACGTAGCTGAGTTTGTTATTAGTACGGAAAAGTAGCCTTGATCTTAGGTGTCATTACTGTGCTATCAGAAACCCTCATGGTTTGCATATAGCAGGAGTTATGGTGGTGTTACAGATACAGCTACGTTGGCAAAAATTCTGGCCTTTGATTTGGGACTGTGATGAAAGCCAAATCAGGAAAAGAATGTCAATGTACAAAGCTACCTCTCTGTTACAAAATCTTAGTAGGTAGGCCTACTGATACAGCACTATTTGCAAATCCCTTAAGCATAGATGAATCCAGTGCTTCTGATCCTTGTTTCCTACTCATTTAGCTTTACATGTGTATTTTATAATCTTTTTATTAATTTTGGAGTTGAACCATGTATTTAGCTCTAATGGGAAGTGATTGTACTTCAACATTCGAGGCAGCATAGGTAGTTAAATGCTTCTATGCAGGAGCTAAGCCTGGGGCTCAAATAAATGCATGTAGAAAATTGCTACTCAAAAGGCTTTGCAAGCATACCTATCCTGTATGTGCAGGAATTAAGTAGGTAGGAGTAAACTGTGTATTCATGTAGTTTGGTTGTCATATGGGAGTGCACAGAAAGAAGATAGACTTGAGCCTCCTTGGTGAGGAGCAGCAGCAAAGGAGTGTGTCATAAAGTGAGGGAGGAGAAGGAGGTGAAGTCAAGTTCTGTGTGTGGGGGGTCTGCAGAGCTGAAGCTTGCAGTGTGTCAGTAGTAGTGCAACCGCTGATTGTGATGATACCAAACTTGTGTGCGATCCCTGGGCTGTAATGTAGTACCAACAGTGGTGCTGTTAATTATTGCTGCTTTTGCATCTTTCTCCCCTCTTGTCAGGTAGAAAGGACATATGACCATGGAAATCTATTGGGGGAACATGTTAAAGTCCTTGAATGTGTCCAGAGGAGGGCAACAAAGCTTGTGAAAGGGCTGGAAGGAATGTCCTAAGAGAAGTGGCTATGGACTTTGGCCTTATCTAGTTTGGAGAAAAGGAGGCTGAGGGGTGACCTCGTTGCTCTCTACAGCTTCCTGAGGAGGGGAAGTGGAGAGAGAGTGCGGATCTCTTCTCCTTGGGATCCAGTGAGAGGACATGTGGGAATGGTTCAAAGCTGTGTCAGGGGAGGTTTAGACTGGACACTACCGAGAGGGTGGTCAAACTCTGGAAAAGGCTTCCTGGAGAGGTGGTCGATGCCCCAAGCTTGTCAGTGTTTAAGAGGCATTTGGACAATGCCCTTAATAACATGCTTTAACTTTTTGTCAGCCCTGAATTGGTCAGGCAGTTGGACTAGATGATTGTTGTAGGTCCTTTCCAACTGAAATAGTCTATTCTGTTCTATAAAACAAACAAACTAAAAAACTCCCAATGACAAACAACCAATATTTAGACAAAGGTATAACTTTGGACCAGGTCTAGCTATATTCAAAGGTATTCCAATTTTAGGCTGGCTGTGTGTAGTGCTCTTCTCGTGATACTTCGAATAGCTTTAAATCGCCCATAGTGGAAGTTGAGCAATGGTAACTGGAAGTAAAGAGTTAGTGGACATGGCTGTTTCTGTTTTTATTTATTTGATTTGAGGTGAAATAGGATGTCCAATAGGACTGCTTGGAAGAGAGTCAGAAGAGTGAAGAAAAACCTCTCCTGGTCATTGTGTGTTCTTACTGTTGAGGTGAGGTTTTTCCCCTCTTCAGACTCTTTGAGGGGTCTTTATCTGGTCCTTGTGGATTTTAGCTCCTGTTTACTGTGGGTCTAAAAGTCCTCCATTTTCTGTAATAATGTAAGAGAATATTGTCTTCTGTATATGTCCATGTTGTTTCACTTTCTTGTTCACTGCCTCCACTCAGTACTCTTAGGATGGAGTACACCATTGTACAAGATCACGGCTGTTAAGTCTTCCAATTCAGTGCAATATCTCTGAGGCTTGCAAAGGTCACTCTGATTTGCCTTTCATACAATGCTTTCTGGAGAAAACAAGGTGGGTGTAAGTGTTAAGGTTACCTGGTCTCAGTGAGTAAACAAATAGTTGGAATTTTTGGAGAGGAAGATAGTTTTATGTTTTATTTGTGTTTGCTGGATCATCCTGCTCTTTCATTTCACTGAACCTGACATTGTCCATTACATAATTCCGAGGGCATCTAGTTGTTCACCCATCATTTTGCAAACTCTTAATGGGCAATTTGAGTAGTTGTGATTCTATATCACTGACAAAGTGTCCTATTTGGTTGTGCAGGTGTAAACTTCTGTAGCGAAGTGCATTGCTGCATAAGTGAGAATGAGAGTTCACACGAGTCATTGTTCCCACTGGTGTTCTTCCTTCATCTCTTACTTCCATAGATAATAGGAAGTGTTAGTATGTATTCAGTTGTTTATAACTTTGCTGAGCTCTAATCTTTTGGAGTGAAATACTTTATGCCTTTTCTTTGCCTTGAGTTTAATTTTGTTTAAAGCTGTCAGCCAAAATTCTTCATCTGTTTTCAGAAACAAAACTAGAATAGTTGTTTGTGCCATATTTTTTGTGGCAGTCTCTTCTTTGAAATACTGTAGTTGTGGTGACTTGACCATGGCTGGATGCCAGGTGCCCACCAAAGCCAGTCTATCACTCCCCCTCCTCAATTGGACAGGGGAGAGAAAATATAACAAAAGGCTCATGGGTCGAGATAAGGACAGGGAGAGATCACTCAGCAGTTACCATCACGGGCAAACCAGACTCAACTTGGGGAAATTAGCTTCATTTATTAACAATCCAATCAGAGTAAGGTAATGAGAAATAAACCTAAATCTTAAAAAAAACCTTCCCCCCACCCCTTTCTGGGTCTCTACCTTCCCCCACCCCACCCCCGCATGACGCAGGGGGACAGGGAATGGGGGTTGCGGTCAGTTCGTCACACGTTGTTTCTGCCGCTCCTTCCTCCTCAGGGGGAGGACTCCTCACACTCTTCCCCTGCTCCAGTGTGAGGTCCCTGCCACGGGAGACTGTCCTCCACGAACTTCTCCAACGTGGGTCCTTCCCACAGGCTACAGTTCTTCACGAACTGCTCCAGCATGGGTCCTTTCCACAGGGTGCAGTCCTTCAGGAACAGACTGCTCCAACATGGGTCCCCCGTGGGGTCACAAGTCCTGCCAGTAAACCGGCTTCAGCATGGGCTCCTCTCTCCACGGGTCTGCAAGGTCCTGCCAGGAGCCTGCTCCAGCACGGGCTTCCCATGGGGTCACAGCCTCCTTCGGGCATCCACCTGCTCCGGCGTGGGGCCCTCCACCAGCTGCAGGTGGATATCTGCTCCACTGTGGACCTCCATGGGCTGCAGGGGGACAGCCTGCCTCACCATGGTCTTCACCACGGGCTGCAGAGGAATCTCTGCTCCCGTGCCTGGAGCACCTCTTCCCCCTCCTTCACTGACCTTGGTGTCTGCAAGAGTTGTTCCTCTCACATATTCTCACTCCTTTCTCCAGCTGCAATTGCACAGGTTTTTTTTGTTCCCCCTTCTTAAATATGTTATCCCAGAGGTGCTACCACTGTCGCTGATTGGCTTGGCTGGCGGCGGGTCTGTCTTGGAACTGGCTGGCATTGGCTCTGTCAGACATGGGGGAGGCTTCTAGGAGCTTCTCACAGAAGCCACCCCTGTAGCCGCCCCCGCTACCAAACCTTGCCACGCAAACCCGATACAGTAGTGCACCTCTGAACTGGAACGTGTACTTCAAATTTGTCAGTGGGTGACCTCTGGCTGAGATGTAATGTTTAATTTTATATGAAAATCAGCCAAAATTGAGCCAATTCTCTTTTTGAAAATTTGTGATCTGGACGTGGCAACATTTCCTTGTGGAGTTCCCTGGAGACTGTCTGTACTCTGCGTGCTCAGCAGGATTTTTCTTTCAAGTAGATCCCTGGACTGCAGTAAGCTGTGCAGAGCCTGGGAACCAGAATTGTCCCAAGTTAATTGGGGGCTTGAGAGGGGTCTTATGGCACAAAGCCAGGTGGGAAATCTCCATGAGACAGCCCTGGCACATGTCAGCTCCAGAATCATACACTCATACCTCCTACTTTCCTGTCCCATCAGCTCCCCAATACCTCCAGTCTCCTACCAACACCTGTACTCTTGACTGTGACTTTGGCTGTGTTAAGACTTTTTAGAGAAGGTGAGGTTTCCATACTGCGCTAAAGCTTGTCTTCTCCTGTATGCGAACAGATATGTTACTTCTGAGCACAACAAGGATGCCACTCGTCATGCTAATGTGGAACTGTGGGTTGTAGGGAGCGTACTCAGTCACTTCGTACGAGTAGGGTATACGCATTTGGTCAGTACTGATTGCTGTGACGGTCATCCAAAAAAGCTCAATCTGATTCTTTAGAGACCTTAACAGATAAAATCTGGAAAGACTACTGAGACAATGAACCTAAAGGTTTTTTTCTTCAGGAGTTCCAAACTGGACCAAGTTTGGCTGTACTTCTATAAGGATAGCAGAAGATGTTCCACACAAAGTCCACACTTCCTGAATTTATAAGATGAGGAGGTGTTTTTTTTTTTAAGACAGCCAATATGTAACTTTTTTAGACATTTTTCCTACAACAACTTTAACTTTGAAGAACAATTTTAGGTAGCTACCTAGCCTATAAAATTCAGATCAAATCAGAAGGCTACAGAAAGCCACTGAATGTGGTCTGATAATGGGAAGCATTAGGTGATGGTAATAAATTATTAAAAAAAAAGAAAAAAAGGAAAAAAATGTTTTCAAAGGCATGTCCCTCTTGTTGGGAAGAAGACTTTAAGCCCACTAAGTAGGCTGAATTTCTCTGCTGCTTTTGAGGTGGCTAGTTCAAGCTTTAAGAAAGATGGCCTTCTCTGTTGACACTGTACAGCTTAAAGTACTCTTTTTTTTTTTTTTAATGCATTTCCCCTCTAGCAAAATCCATGTCAATTATGTAGACACTTGAAGTTGTATGGGAGAACCTTCACTGAGTCTTATTGCTGTCCTTCCTCTGAACTAGCAGCAGAGCCCATTGCGGCAGTGTGAACTTCACAGGAAGTTAGTACCCGGTTGAGCAGGAGTTTCTTTTTTATGTTCATTCAGTATAGGAGAGAACAGATTTTGCTGAAAGGTGTTCCAGTCTGGCTGCTTATCAGAACTTTTATGAAAGTAGATCTTCATTTTTCTTCAAGTCATGGTGGATTTTGTTACCTACAGGTTAGTCCTGTATGCCTATGTGCCACTGATGCCAGTGCTATCAGAAATTTGCAGTCTTACATACACTCAAACACTAGACAGTGTTCTCTGCTTTTCCCCTCCTTCCCCCCACCTGACTGCTAGACTCCTGCCAATCTATAGCAGAAGAGTTTGAGATCTGTGTGAAGTTGCACAACTGGTTTTAGTTATTCAGACCCTTCAGCTTTATCTAATGGTTTGGGGGGTGCTCAAGCTGTGGCTAATCATGGGTATCTCAAGAAAATTTCTTAGTTTTCATCTACGAATGGGAATTTGGAATTCTCGTTCTTGTGATCACCATGCATGTTTTCATCAGGAACTCCTGGCCACTATGTGACAGTAGCTAGATGTAGAAACTGCCACATGTCTCCTAATGATAAATAAGGAAACTTATATTTCTACATCAAGAATCAAATTATTTTTCATCATGGAGGATACTTAATGATCATAGCTTCCAGAGATCATTTATTGAACAGGTTGTCCCTGTCTTCTTGAAAATGTTTATGAAGATTGTCTGGTATTTTAAGTAACAGTTGAACTGTCTTTTTGAAAAAATGAAGAGGAATAGTTCTTGTATTTTTATGTTAGTAGTTTTACCTGTTAACAGTGTTATGGCTCCTGGATCTTCTGAAATGTACAGTATTTTTCTAGATGAGTCTTAGTCCCAAGGCTTCATTTTATCTTTTTGCTGCACAGTTATGACTTTCATTTAATCTTTCATTTAATAAAACATGTTTCCTGGTATAAGGAGAATCTGGTTTAATGTTAAGGAGTGCTGTTTCACAGAAATGGCTAAACCAGTGTTAACAGCTCACTACTGCTGGTAGAGATGGTTCTTCTCCTTTCTCTCTTTGCTTAAGACTCTGGAGCTTGTCTCTTCTGGCATCTTTTTCCTAGCTGAAGTGCTCTTTGTCTGTCTGGTGCTTCCATTAATTAGCTTATAGTGAAAATAGAGGTCGGATGAATGTTGGAGCCAATGCAAAGGGATGGGAGGGAAGCAGGAATATCCCTTTTAATAGCAGCAAAGCAATGTTAGGTTGGTTATCGTGGACTGTCATCTGTAGGGTGCCCTGGCTATGGCTAAATGTAGTTAATGAGAAACAACTGAGAAAGACCTGTACTCTTCTGTTCCTTTCATGCAGGGGATGGTAAATTATCATCTCAAGCTGATATGGTGAAATAGCATCAATCACTCATTTTGTCTCTGTTGTGTTTTTAGGGTTTGTTTGGTTTTGTGTAGGGGTTTTTTTGGGGGTGTGTTGTGGTTTTTTTTTTTAAATACCTGCTCTTTGACAAGGTCATCATCCAGTAATCATTGTCTGGTTTAGGTTTGCTCAGTTTTATGTGGTGCTGCAAACTCTTTCTGCATGAAATGCAGTCTCTTACACCATTCATACAACTGAATCTCTGCTTTCATAGACCTAATTAAGGGCAAAAGAGGATTATTAGTTTTATTAGTCTTGTGCAGCTGATAGTGCTGTTGTAAAGATTCATTTTTGTAGTCTATTCCTTTGCTGCATCTTTCTGGAGTTCCTGCAGCCTATAACTTGTACTTACCCCTATCAGACAGGAGCCCATAGATACTTAGCGACTTTCCAGTACTGAATGAATTGTTGTGTGTGTTGGATATTAGAGTGACATCACAGGTTAGTGAGTTGCTTTTTTCAGATAAGCCATTTTCCTATTGATTAATAGGAATGCACATTAGTGGGTTATTGGTCTATGACTAGGTCTTGGTGCAATTTAGGAGCTAACCAAACACATTTTTCTTAGAAAATTCTCATCCTGTGGGGACTTACTTAACATACACAGGTGCTTCTTTGCTAGAATAAGCATTTCATTCAAATAGTTTTGATGTAACTGATTGCATTATATACGGCCAAGAAGAAAGATGTAGCCACTTCTTGACAAATAATATCTCCTCCTTTGCATCTCACTATGCAATAGGATCCAGCTCCCTAAAGATTAGACAGTAACATAATTATCTAGTTAACGCCTTAGTTGTAATGGCAATAGATGCTCTTAAGAGGAAAGACAGACCTGACTCTTTTATCAATGAATGTTCAGTTGCTTTGATGCTTATCCTGTGTATATAGTGATAGTCGTACGTTTTTGGCAATGTGAAGAGTTAGATTTTTTTTTTCTTGAGGCTTTTATGGTACATCCTGATACTATGTTTTGAGTCATGGGCATTCCATTTAAAAACACGGAAGTCTCCTTGCTCATGAGTAGAGACCAAGAGAGCCTCTAAACTTACTCATTAGTCTTCTTTGTGTAAAGGTGCAGAATACAAAAGGAGAGCAGGTTTTGCAAAGAGTTGGCTTCTTTGCTGTGCTGTCACTGAGAAACTTTGTTGTTGTTGTTAGAGCAGTCACTCTAAACTTAGTAATTTATCTCATTACACTGAGCTTTTTCTGTTTAAAGATTGCTAATGGGTCTTTGTATTAGTACTGTTTAACATCACTGTCAATTAAAGGAGTGGTGCAATTGTTTATATAACAAGTTCAATTGAAAACAGAGCAGCATGCTCCATGGCTGTTAGGGTGGGTTTGTTCTAGTGATACCAGTGGTGTGACTATCAAGCGGTTCCATTACAGCCTCTTGATTTCACAAACTCCATAATTCTGCATTAACATTTATTGACTGAAATGTCTTTCATACAGAGACTATGTACAAGTACTGATTTTTCCTTTTAACACTTCTAAATCTCCAGTTACTTAAGTTATGGAAATATTCATGCTACTGTACATTGTTGGAATTCTTGACTAGCAAGCTAAAAGTAAAACGCCTAAAACATGAAGCTTGGCAGAGGCATAGATGTAGTCTCTGCTGAGCACTTTGCTTTAAAGAAGTTTAGTTCTGACTTTTCAATATTTATACTTAAACTGCCTTGCACAAAAAAATTAAAATCTGAAATACATTGTATATATTTTATATATAAATATTTATAGTTTGTATGTGTCTATATAATTAGACACTTGTTGGTTCAATAATATAAAACTCTGCTAAGCTAACAAACTGATATATTTTTTTCCCTTACTCCTAAGAAAAATCTGCCTGCCTCAGGGGCTGAACCTGCAAGGCTAATGCTTTAAATTTTTTTACTTGAATTTTAATATTGCGAAAAAACAAAGGGCGGAATTTCAGGAAAGCAGCAAATTCACTGAAATCATAATTCCTAGTAGAGGTCAAAATATGTTCTAAGTGTCTTTTCACACTTTTGGAAGTCCCACTTGAAGTAGTTCGTGCAGTCTACTTTTAGCTAGTTTCCAGAATGCTGTGGTGGTTTTGGGTGTGTGTTTTGTGGTGGTTTTTTTATGTTTGGGTTTTTTTTTTACTTTTTTCCTTTCCTTAAAGATGCACTGTAATTTGCTATGTATCATAAACTGTCATTGCACATGCTTTATATGCCCAACATACAGAATATCCAGGACAGTCTCAGTTTTGATTTTCTGGCATATTAGTCTGTAATTTTAAAGTTGTTATAATAATGTCTTTAGTTAATTTTTGGTGGCATTTGAAAACCAAAATTTCAATTCTGCTGCATTTAATAATAGTGTTGATGTTGCAGTTGGCTGTGCCACAGCGTGATCCTGCACAGCAAGGCTTGGTGGGTGCTCAGTGGCAGAGCTCGCAGGTACAGAACCATAAAGCACAGGTTGCTTTCAGCTGAAAAGTTGCAGAAGAATGTTTCTGATGGCTCTAACTGGATATAGTCTAGGATAAAGTTGCCTGTGGATCTAAGTGAAAACATAAAACAGGCTAGACCTACTGGCAGCCTGCCAGCTGCTTCTTCTTTGCAGGGTTTATATTCTTTTACCTACCCCAGCCCAGCCTAGGGAACCAGGTGCTTGCTGCCAATTAGTCTTGTCAAGACAGCCCAGAGCTTCTCTTGACAAGCCTGACTGCTGACAGCAGCTGCGGGGTAGTCTTAGGCAGGATTTTAACTCCTTGCTTGCCAAATACTTTGCAGGTTAAATCCCCTGGGCTCATTCTGCAGTTATTCAAATATGCTTCTATTTTATGAAAACATGTTTTATACAGAAACTGATCTAAGATTGCCAGTGGTGCTGTAGTGATAGTTTACTTGTCAAACTTCTGGCATGAAAGAATTTAAGTTGCGAGTTAAGTCATTATGAAGGTCACTTTATAAATTTGTGGGTGCTATCAGAACTGTCCATCCCAGGCCACCTTCTACTTCATGTAGAGCATAGCTGTAGCTGGATAAGACACCAGGCTGGTCCAGTGATTTTTTTTTTTTCTCCCCAGTAGCTTGAAGTTTAATCTCTCTTCAGTATTGCAGTGGCACAAAGGAGTTTGACCGATGTACAGGTCATCCATTAATATAGTTGTACTATAAATTGTAATTAAATGTTTCATATTTTTAAACATTTCAAGTAATTTATGTTGCTGCAAAGAGAAGCTCATTTTTAGTTGTGGACTTTTCCTGTGAGTTTTCTTGTCTTTTACATGTGCGTATGACCTTGCTACTATCAAGTGCTTTGCTCCAGTAATGTTAGCAGTGAACAAAAAATACAGATGTTATCCATAAAACCTCAGTGGGTTTTTTATTTTCATCAGAAATGGCAAATTTATGAACTGCACAACTCATAGTGCAAGAGATTTTTTTTTAAGTGCAGGTTAACACTAACTTCTTTAATTGCAGTTCCTAAGAAATCACAGCTTAGGCTGTCACTCTTCTCAGTTGTTGTGGGTCTAGAAACTTTTGAATTTTTGGGTCTATTTCACTCAAATTTGAAAGAAAGGTGGCTTTTTTTTAATATGTCTTGCAAATTGCATGAATAGCAATGCTGCTTTTTCCTATGTAGTCACCATTGTAGATACATCACTAGAGAAAGCAAGTAGAACTCTGTTTTTATCAATTTTAAGAGGTGGCAGCTAGCTAGTTTGTATTACAGAATATGATCTTTTGCTTGGTCAGATAGAAAGGAAACATGGGAAGTAGCTGGGTGCATGAGAAGAGCTTTGTGTGTAAAGGAGATGCTTGTAAGCTGGTGGGGGGCAGGGGTACTATGGTGAGGGAGAGGCATTAGGCAGGCTGTTGAGGTTTTGAAAAATGTCATGAGAAGAAATAAGACTGTTAAAACAGTATAAATTGATCCCAGAACAGAGGAACTATCTGTTTGCAAAATAGCCAATTTGCAATTGAATGAAATGCTCTGTTTACAAAATATCTTAAGTTGGATGTTTTTACTGAGCTAGTCAAGGGTGTGGGATATGATTGACCCATCTTTCCAACTTTGCTTCCAATTTCCTTTGCTTTTAGTGAGGCATAGCTATTATGGAATGCTTTTCCTTAACTCAGAACTCCCAAGAATTACATACAAATAACCATTAGATCACTCTATATCAGTTTAAAACCTATTTATATTTTAGAACTTGATAGAGAAGGATATGCTTTGTTAGTGTTCTTAAAAGTAGATACAAATTCTGCCCTGCTAGGGGAGAGCTCCATAACTTTTTCTCAGAGTACTTATGGCTTTTGCAGAGGTCATCAAGAGGGCTGCTGTAATTAACTTGAACACTGACTGGAACCATTTATTCTGCCCACATGAATTTAAAAAAAGTATATTGGCAGCTGCTGTTTGAGGAGGGTAAACATAGCAGTACAGAAAACATTATTTCAGCAAGTCACCTAGAGTTCTCTTCTGTAGCAGGTACCTTACTTTGCTAACTTAATGCTTTTTCTTTTACTTTTTCAAATGATAAGGTGAAGTTATGAGTTGCCTACTTAGGGTATGTGGAGGTAATTTAAAGGAGACTGCTTCTGTTTAATGTTTCTTGTGTGGATTTACACATTATGACGAGTGGCCATCAGGATACTGCCTAAATGATTTGAGGGTGTCTTTATTTGGAATTAATATGCATCATTGTCTTGAATTTGCAGAGCTTCTACCATAGATATCTACCAGTATGTGGAGTTCTCAGTAGATCTGTATAGCATTATTTCTGTATTAATATCTGAAACCTATGCTTGCTATGTGTAGTTCTGTGATCCTTACATAAATGGAAATACTAGCTTTGTTCATGATGGTCATATTATTATCCACTAGACTTGTGTAAGTACAGGGAAAAGAGTACTTCAGAAACAATTGTCTCTTTATTTTTGGTTCAGTGTTGTTCACGTTCTGTTCTTCCACTGATGGTTTTTCTGTTTCAGGGATTTTAGATTTTCTGAACAGAAAAGAAATGGATGGCAACTGTACAGTATTTTCTAATCTACCGTCTGAACACACGTAGTTGTGACATTGTCCTTTTTGAACTCCAAAGCCTAGGAAGGGGCTACAAGGATGTATCCCACTGCTCAAAATATCTTGGAATGATACTTTTGAACTGAGTTACCAATGTATAGCTGCTTGGAAAGAAACTGGCAGAACATCAGCTATCCAAGCTAAGACTGCTTTTTGCTCATCGTGAATCTGCACCAAGGAGGGGGAGGAGATTACTTCTTATTTTCAGGTTGGAACAATGGCAAAATATAATTATTTTTCTTTGACTTGACAGTCTGCCTGCTTAAGTCCTTGAAACTTGTAGCTTTCTGTGTTTTAGTAGGACTTACCAAGCCAACTCAGCATTTTATTTTTGAAGTAAACGTTTTCAGTGGCTGAACTTTCAATGTGAATGTTCAAAGCAGCAGCTTAAATAGAGTCTTAATCTTTGTCTTCGCAGCCAGAGCCCCACAGCCAGTTAATATATAGGCTTCAAATTGAGATTTCTCTTCAAAGTAGCTGTCTAAGGTCTTAATATCGTGAGCAGAACAAATCAGTGCTGCTGTGGAAGGAAGCAGTCTTGCCCAGACTGCTGCTTCCTCCTTCCTCATCTCCTCCTTTGTGTTAACAGGAATGTTTATACAGAAGTCATAAACCAGATGGAGTACATGATTGAGACCTTTTCTGAGAATTCATTTTAGTCTGGATGAGTTCCTTGAGCTGGTTGACTGAGCAGCCATACGGTGTACAGACCACCTCCTGCACCAGCACAGGTGGCCAGGAAGAGGCCGACGCCATTTCTTTTAGTTGCAATGCTGACTTAGGCCAATTTTGTGTGTTGTTGGAATTACAGCTCAGTATCCTTTACCTCTTCTCAGCAGGTTTGAGTTTTGATTTGGGGGTTCAGACCTTCAGATTCTTCTCCCTACGCAACTGTGCTTCCAAATTATCAGAGCCTGCTAGGCAAAAAACAGTAGTACTTTGCCCTAATAAGGCTTTCATGAACACTCGAGACACTTGGCCACTTACCTTGTCTAGTTAAGAAAATAACAGCCACCTCTTCCTTCCAGCCCTCCAAATCAGTTCTTCACACTGTCTGCAGTGAGCACATTTTTGTGTGTGTGTGTGTGTGTGTGTGTAGAAAAATGCATGGTTCCACTTAAGCCAATATATTCCTTGTTTTTTAAGAAATGTTGTCTCTAGTATTGCAGTAGTAATTCATTATTTCTGGAATGTATATTGGAAGGGAGGAAACTGCTTTGTAATCCTTAGCATTGCCCTTTCTTCCTTCCTCAAGTGGGTTACTTTAAACGGTAGGTGTTTGCCAGCCTTATTCATTTTGACTGAATAAGGTTGAGGAGTGCTTATGTGAGCAGCTTTGTTAGTGCATCCCTAGGAGCAGCAGCCTACAGCAGACATTTGGCAATGTGCAAATAGGACATTAACCTCTTCGGCAAGCATACCTTAATGGAAGCAAATGTCTTTAATAATGGAGTCTCTGGTCACTGCTAAGTGAATCATTTTAAGGAATAATCCAAATAGAAGTGTAGTCTCCCTCCATTCCTTTTACTTCTACCTCCGTGGTCCAAGGTGATGTGTACCAGTGTCACTGAATGTGTTAGCCTGCTTGCCTGTGTAGGCTCATGCTAGTGTTGAACTAAACAGTGTGCAAGGAGCAGAGAGACTGTGATTTCTCTCCCTCCCCTCTTTTCCCCTCCCCTTTCAGGTCATTGTTTTCTTTGACTTGTAAGAGTTGTCTGTTTTTGTTTTCCTTCAATGTTTTGTCCTTGTTATCTTTCAATGTTTTGCAGCTATCATCATATGAAAATACCAAAACAAAGAATCTTGCAGATTCTGGTTTTTGAAATAAGCATACTATACCTGTTTTGTAAGGTGTCATACATTATGCAGTGTATCAGCTTTTGTGAAGATGGCACATTTTTAGGAGTTAATACTTTGAATGTAATTTACCATATCAACTAATTTTTAAATTGGGTAACAGCGTGAGAGTGAAACAAGTGTATTATCTTTAGGACAGAGTGCAATCTTGGCTTTGAATGTTCCTCCTAGGAAGTCACAGGTGGAAAGCTCTGGCTAGATCTTGTGACACTTCTGGAAAGAGTGGTCTGAGTTTTCACAGTAATCTATTAATACGTGGTATTTCAGGATTAGAAGCAGGTTGTAACCGTTGTCTTTATTTAAATCATATTATACAAATGGTTTTCCTAGCGCTCTTTGTAGTTTCATCATTTGTACACTCAGAATACTTGAAGACTACACTCATGCAAACTTCATGGCTTTGAATGTCTCTAAATTTACTGCAAATAGGAATATAGTGTTAAGATACTACTGCTTGTTGCTTCTGTAATCCCTGTAGAGTGCTCACTACCTGTTATTTTTTTAAGATAACTTATGGCAGTTTAAAGTAGATAGAAATGATTTTTAGTTGAAAAGAGATTGTTTTAGGAATGTTAGTGTAACTTTTCTTTTTCTTAGAAAACCTACAAATTGATTAATTCACTTTGTGGATTTTGGTGGAATTCAATTTTTTTTTCTGTTTAGGCTAAAATAACCACTGGGAGTGCTCCTTCACAAAACCGGGATGGCTTTAGGGCCAGTTCAGAAGTAATTTGTATTTTGTCAACCTTAGCGCTGCCACAAGAAATCTGTGAAACCACACATCTGTTGCACAATTATTTAAACTAATTTAAAATTACTAGATTGAATGTTAAATACTTTACCAATGACTCAAGTTTTATTCTAACACAAGGTTGAGAGGTTTAACTGAGAGAGTCACCCAAATTCAAGAAACTGTTTTCTATTAGTGAAGGATGGTTCCCAAAGTAACCACTCCCTCCTGGAGCCACCAGGCAGCTTGTCCAACAGGCTGTGTCAGCTGGCTAGCAATGGTGATGTGATACGTGGTACATTGACTGTTCCTGTTTCTGAGCAGAATTGAGGAATAATAGTGATGTATAAAGTTAAGGTAGCATTAAGCATGAAATTTCAAGATAAGCTTCCGTGTCCTTTTTGTATATTTAATGAGTTTAAAATGGTTAGCATGCAGCCCCTTTGCCACCTGTGCCCAGTAAAACAGCATTACTGGTTTTATTTGGAATGGAGGTATGTCTTCAGAGGCCTGAATGACCTAATGTTAAGTAAGGCTTTATTGAAAATTGTATAGCCCTTATTCTTGCAACTTTACCTTTTGTTTGCTCTGTTAAGGCCTTGCTCTGAACCACTTATAGTAGGTTTTACTGTCTTGTGTTTGTAGACTTGCTAGGAACATAATGGGGAAAAAAGAAATGGATGTAAACGTTAAAGTTGCGAAAGAACTTTACTTTTGCTTTAATCTTTGTTTTATACTAAGATTTTGTACTTGTAACTCTGTTGCTCTCTGGAAAAGTTACTTTTATAGAATCTGTCAATAGTAGTAGTATCACCTAACTTCAAAAGCGTTTCAGCAATTTTAGTGCTTCCAGAGGTGAACAGAAACTAATGTTTAGTACTTTTCTGACATTACTCTGGAGTGTCTGCCTAGGAATATTAACTTTTAATATCCACCTAGTGATTGCTCAACCCCATAGTTTTTTATTCCAGTAAATATGCATCATATTTGAATATTTTCCTTCCTGTTCTGCATGTAAAGCTTTAACATAAGTTCCCAGTGTTTTCTCTTAACTCTTACTGCTGTCCTGGGCTTGGTTCTAGTGTGGAGAAGCAAATTATTCTCCTCTGTCCTGTTACCATTAGATTACTGACAGTGGTGCGAGCATACTAAATCCCTCAGCTCCTCTTGGATTTCTGAAAAACAATGATGATTATTTTAGGGAAGTGATGTCCTCTTTTAATGAAGAATTTGTCTTGTATTCCACTTACTTTCCCATTTTTAGAATCATGGTTCATATTCCTCTTGCTTCACAATCATAATACATCCTTGTGGCAAGTACAGCAGTTGCTTACCTGGAAAAGTAATATTAGAAAAGTGTGTATTTTTAGCTGCCTTTTGATGTGATGTAGCAGCTGGAAACAAGGAGGAGAGGCAGTATGAGGTGATCTGACAGCACTGCCAACCACAACTTGGGAACCACTGCCTTGGACTTGAGACCAAAACGTGGGAAAACCATTTTTACAGGCCTGAGTATGCCCATTGTGCCTGGCACTTCAATGATCCAGATGCTGTGGCTTCGCTCTTGGTCCTCAAAAGTTTCATTTGAGGGTCCTCCCTTGGACTCTATTTGACAAATGTTGTTAATGGATGAACAAGAAAGTTCTGTGAAGCTTTTTGTTTATGTTAATGCATTAAAAATATATAATGAGCAGGCAGTTCCATGCACACATTTAAGGTATAACTAGTAAAATATCCCTTTGATTCCAGTGACTAATTGTAAATATCTAAATTAAAAGATATTCTAACTACTAACAAAAATACCGTTTTTCTCTTTGTAGTAATCATGTCCACAACTCAGAGAAGGAATCTAGCAAGTTCATGTTGAGGTATATTCTCAAGACAAGATACAGTGACTCGTATGCTTTTCTGGGTAAGAAGGGTATCTATATTCTCTTGAGTATGACAAAAAGTAGTTAACCTTTTAAATTTAAGTTTTGAGAAGTACAGTCTGTCAAGCCAGTATGGTGGGGGGTTTGTGGGTGGGGGGTTTTGTTGTTTATTCTTGAAGCTTTCTGGGCAAGCGTAGAGAACTTTCCACCCATCTAACAGTCTAAAGACATTCTAGGCTAATAGTGCAAAGGAAGAGCAACAGTGAGCAATTTTAGGATAAAAGACACCACTGAATAGCATATGACTGGTTAGAAAAGTAATTCCAGTACATTGTCACAAAGATGTGTACTGTTTCTAGCCTGATTTACCAAGGGAAGGGAGGTTATATACTCTCTCTTCCTTTTCTCTCCCCAAAATTTTTAAACATCTCTCTGACTATGAAAAGAAAGAAATGTACAACTTCAGAGAAAAGTGGGTAGAAGTCAACCTTATATATACTGTGTTGACAGGCTGGCAGCCAGCAAACATATGCTGCCTCCTGGTCAGTGTGGATATTCTGAGACACCGCAAACAGCTATGATTATTGTGATGGCGTGATACATGGTTGGATGGTTCCTACAAATCTGTTCATGATCTGACAAATTTAGGAGTTTTTTTAATCAGGAAGACATTCCTTGCTCATTTGCTTACACGCTCTCACTTTTACGTATGCACAGAACTCTATGGCATCTTCTATGTATAACATTTCTCTGCAAGTGTCTCTGTCCTTAACTACTTGGGTGTTGTTCAGATTGTTGTTAGCACTGTGTTCTAGGTAACTTGTACTAGTAATCTCCAGAGACTGTTAAGGCCTGATTTCCCCACTTACCCCCCACCTCCCTGCATCCACACTAAATTCTTGAGGTTTTATTTTATGCAATTGGATGTAGATACCTAGCTTGCTGGGTTTGCTGAAGTATGTGAGGAGGGTGTGGGGAAGAAAGCTTTTGCTCCCTTTGCTTTCTGTTCCTATAACAGTTAGGTGTTTTGCGTTCATTATCCTTTCATGATTCTCATGTAAGCTATACCTCTGACTCTTTCCCAGTCTCAGTGGATTCTGCTATAAAGTCATGGGCTGTAAGCTTCTGTCTTAAGGGGCTTCTAGACTGGATTGCTTGTTTATTCTCCACATTATTTCATGAGACCCAGTGTATTCAATTAGTGCTTTAGATTCCTTTCCAGCTGTGAACAGAAAAGAACTGCAGCAACAGAGGAATGTTGCTTCAAAATATGTTTCCAAAGAAAAGAGCAGTTTCCATTAAGAGTTAAATTAGATAAGATGACTTGTTTTAGTCCTTTAAGTTTAGCACTTCTCTCAGAACTTAATTAGATCTAATTTAGCTTGGCATTGCCTGACCTTTTTTTAGTACAGAATTAGCCTGTTTCTCTCTGTCCTAGGGCAGTTCTGTGTTTTTGGCAGTCTTGTTCCAATTATCAAACTTGGTTTCTAAAGAGGTAGTTGCAGAATAGACACTGCTAATGTTTTTATCTTTTTACTGTATCTTTGTGATTCTGTCATCGTGTTTCTGCTGCAGAGCTGCTTTCTTTTTAAGTGCTCTTACTAAAGATGGAAAAGCTCCTTGGGCTCTTTCATTCTTTTATATCTTAAGTAATAAAGCCAGACAGGTTTGTGTTTTGTGTTTGGGGGTTTTTTTTTTAGATGTTTCATATGTATGGCTTTTACTAATATATCAGAGACTTCATAATTCTAAAATGCTGCTGATACCTTACTGCCTTTCCTTGTCTTTTGGTGATTGCCTCATCTAAGAATGCTGAATGCTTCCCCGCCCCTCCAATTTCTATTTTTCTGCTAATTTTTTCAATCTTGTCAGTTATAGCTTGGAATTTATCTGACCTGTGGCTGGAGCTTTTGCTTTTAGATGGTGTATCTGGGCACTTGCAGTGCACCTGTTGGATTTTACTAACTGCTCTCATAGTTTGGAGTGACTTGAATAGGTCTTTTTCAGGTTTTGTTTTACTTCTGCTTATTGGAAGCTTATCAGGGAGTCATACCTTATATCTGACTTATAAATTCTTCCTAAAATGAAGGATTTTAGACTGCATATTTCCTGTCCATCAAATACAACTATGCAGACCTACCTATGTGCCTACAGAAAAATGGGAGGGCCTGCTTGTAAATAAAATGTTTGTAATTTTCCAAACATTTTCTTCATGGTGATTTTTCTAAATATCAGAATGGTGTGATGCATGTCACTTCCACACAACCATGCAAACACTAGGGCACTTCTTCAAATGTAGGGTGGTCAATTAGCAGTCATCTTGTGTCTGTAACTTAATTGATAACTGAAGATGTATCCTCATCTTTTAAACTATATTTTTATTTTAATATTTCTTCTCCTCTTGAATTTAGATAACGTAATCCATGGATAAAGTGGGAAAGATGTGGAACAATTTCAAATACAGGTGCCAGAATCTCTTCAGTCATGAGGGTGGAAGCCAAAATGAAAATGTAGTTGTGAACTCCAATAGTTGCTCATCTGCTAAAGAGAAAGCTATCCAGATAACTGGCTTGGCTCAACAGCAACCCGGCAGCCCTTTGAGAGAAAACATTGCTTTGCAATTAGGTTTAAGTCCCTCAAAGAGTTCAGCAAGGCGGAACCAAAACTGTGTCACAGAAATTCCTCAGATTGTTGAAATAAGCATTGAGAAAGAGAATGACTCGTGTGTCACTACGGGAGCTAGACTTGCTCGAAGAGACTCTTATTCTCGGCATGCTCCTTGGGGTGGGAAGAAGAAGCATTCCTGCTCTACCAAAACCCAGAGCTCCTTGGATACTGAAAAAAGATTTGGTAGAACACGAAGTGGTTTGCAGAGGAGGGAGAGAAGATATGGGGTGAGCTCTGTCCATGATATGGATGCAGTGTCAAACAGGACAGTAGGTAGCCGTTCTCTGCGACAACGTCTACAAGAGACTGTTGGGCTGTGTTTTCCCATGAGAACTTACAGCAAACAGTCCAAACCTCTGTTTTCTAACAAAAGAAAGATCCATCTCTCTGAACTAATGCTTGAGAAATGCCCTTTTCCTGCAGGGTCAGATCTGGCTCAGAAGTGGCATCTGATTAAGCAACACACAGCGCCTGTGAGTCCTCATTCAACTTTTTTTGACACATTTGATCCTTCCTTGGTTTCCACAGAAGATGAAGAAGACAGGCTCAGAGAGAGACGTAGACTTAGTATTGAAGAAGGGGTTGATCCCCCTCCCAATGCCCAAATACATACTTTTGAAGCTACAGCACAGGTTAATCCATTGTATAAACTGGGACCAAAGTTAGCCCCCGGTATGACTGAGCTGACAGGGGACAAAAGCATAGCACCTCCAGGGAACTGTGACTCTGAAGAGGACACAACAACGCTATGTCTGCAGTCACGCAGGCAGAAGCAGCGTCAGATGTCTGGAGAGAGCCACGGCCATATCAGCAGGCAGGGGGCTTGGAAAGTGCATACTCAAATTGATTACATCCACTGCCTTGTGCCAGACTTACTTCAGATCACAGGTAACCCATGTTACTGGGGTGTGATGGACCGCTATGAAGCAGAAGCACTTCTGGAGGGTAAACCTGAAGGCACTTTTTTGCTCAGGGATTCTGCGCAAGAGGACTACCTCTTCTCTGTGAGCTTCCGCCGTTATAACCGATCGCTACATGCACGCATTGAGCAGTGGAATCACAACTTTAGTTTCGATGCCCACGATCCCTGTGTGTTTCACTCCTCCACTGTTACAGGGCTTCTGGAACACTACAAAGACCCTAGCTCTTGCATGTTCTTTGAACCGCTACTTACTGTATCTCTGAACAGGACTTTCCCCTTTAGTCTGCAGTATATCTGCCGGGCAGTAATCTGCAGGTGCACTACGTATGATGGAATTGATGACCTTCCTCTACCCTCAATGTTGCAAGACTTTCTCAAGGAGTATCACTATAAACAAAAAGTCAGGGTGCGATGGCTAGAGCGGGAACCTATAAAAACAAAGTAAATGGAAATCTGAATAAGCTTCTAGAATATGCTTTCTTTTGTGTGTGTTACAGTTTAACTGCAGCGAGCGCACCAATGACGTCTAGCTTTTCTGCAATATTCTATTTAAGCTGAGTGTTAGTATCCTGTCAGATGCTGCCTGCTGTTAATCAAACTAAGTTGTGATGCCTCTTGGAAACAATAAGCAGACACAATTCTGCACGTTTTTCATTAAGGCCTAATGAAAATATTTTTGCTAATTTCTAAATATTTTGTTTCCCTTTTATAGCTGTAGTAATTGGATGAAGAAACTATGAGGCATTTTCCATGGGGCATTCATGTAATGCTGATAAAGAAAGGCTTTATTAGAGGAGCATTTTTGCTAATATTTGAAGTATTTTTTTAAAATTATCTTCTTGAAAACCTTCCACCACTCAAAGTACTAATTTAGTTCACAAACAAGTTTCCAAATACTAGTGAATACGAGTATTTTCTTTTAATGAAGAGCAGTTCATTATAAGTAGTCCATTAAGAGTTAATGGTGTCTTGATGCTAACAGATGAATCATGCTTTTCTCAGCGTATAAGGTTTCCTAATCATTAAGACTTGAATATGCCTGCTCAGTACTGTAATTCTATTTTAAACACTTGGAGATTTAAGTGGCATTGTTAGCAAAAGTAATACTGTCTTGGACAGTTAAATACCTTCCAGTGTGAATTACTGATTCAGTGGCAGGACACGGGATTAGATTGTTGCCATGAAACAAAAGGTTGCGGTTTTTTCTGACACAGAATTTGGTGGCTTGACTGCTAGTAACTTACAATGGAAGACAATAGTGAAGAGAAAATTGTTGAATTATTTAAAGTTGTCTGATATTTTTATGGAGAAAATTACAAGTGATTGAATTATTACAAACAGAATACAAAATCTGACATATCTGAAATAAATGTCAGGTTTCAAAGGTACTGTTAGACTTTATTTGTAAATATCTTTCCCTTTGTGCTTTTAAAAATGTTTTAAAGTAATATGCACTGATTATAGTTACAACAGGTTACTTGGAAACAAGATTCTAAGCTCTGTTTGCTTATTTAATTGGAGATGGAACTTAAAATAGTTCTGTCTTAGACATTTTTGCACTAAAATTTTGTTGGAATGCCCTGACCCCTGTTTAATGTTTTGTACCAATTATGAGTGCTCCCTAGTTTCTTTACCAGCTGCTACAGTATGTTATTACTTACTTCTCTATGGCAGTGACCTGTGCGAGGTAGGGAACGTTTTTGGCTGCAAGTACAATAAACGTTATTCTTGTATGCTACACTAACCCTTCTATTGATGTATTTTTCTGCTTGCTGTGCCTTGTTCTGGCTTTTTGTGCTAATAAAGTACAGTATGTTCAGTGTTATACTTGTATATCTGCTCTGTTTTTATATATTCACGTAACTTGTAGCAGGTAACTGAATTTTTAATAGGCTTTTCTTAGTACTTAGTATAGGTAATGCACAAATACTGTGCAGTTGAGTATTGGTTGGTCAGCACACCATATTCCTGGTTTTCGTTACATGCTTATCAGAAACCTAACAGTGTACGCCATTGAATAATGTTTCTGTAGTCACTGCGAAGTAATGGACTTGTCTGCAGGCATAGAGCATTTTACAGTTTTTGTAATGTAAAGGATAAATGTTAAGCAAAAAGTATTCTAAAACATTATTGATCCCCTGTAATGGTTGCTGAAGGTGTTTCAGCTTGTTATATAGCTAACTGCTAAGCTTAATGTTTTGATACTCCCCACTGAGTAAGGAATGGTTATTCCTGTAAATTGACAGTACAGCAGTGGCATTTGTTCACTTTTAGACTATTTTAATAAATAGATGTACACGCAAACTGGCCAAATGTCCTGTTTTTACCAAAGAATACTGTCAATTTACATTGGGGTATTTTTTTAGTAAAAAATTTAACAGTGGAGAGGTACAATTTCTGTTCTATCAAATATTTATCCCAAGCTATGATAAACCAAAGTATTTGACAACTTCATCTGAACTTAAGTAATGTATACGTTTATGTTGGTAGAGCTTAAAACTTTTACATCAATGGTATCGTCATTTTTCTTGAACTTACAGTGCACCTGAAGGGGAATAAATGACTGGAACAGCACTACATAGAAGCTCATACTGCAAGGGGTTAATCTGAAGCACCCAGAAAGCACTTTAAAACATGTGTTTATATGCTTGTGGAAAATTTGTGATCCTGTTATGCATTCTTTGTAGTAGCTTATCTTCTTTCATGTGTTAAAAGACTTCAACTGTTAAAATGGAACTTTGTTTAGAATATGTAAATACTAAGTTTATGTAAGTATGTGTACAAATGTGCTAATGGTCACTTAAGTTTTGAATTGTATGTGTGTCATTGGATATGCAACTCCTGGTTTAAAATCTGCTCTAAGCGTAAAAAGAGGAAAAAAAAAAAAAGTCACCAGCATGAAATTGCACCCAAGTGTACCTTCACTGTGTCGTTCTCACTGTTCCCTCAGTTGGATCTGAATTTCAGATGAGTTTACTTTAAATCTTGCTTTCAATATTAGTATTGTACAGTCAACCTGCAACCAAGCTTTGTCCCAATGTAGGGACCTGGTTTTTGTTTACACCGGTTGCAGTTGCTTGTCATAAACTAGCTGATGAGATTCTAGCTGTGACATTATCAATGTGGTCAGGAATACACATTCATTTAATTTTTTTATCGTGTGGTGGAATCTTTGGGAAAAAAAATAAAAACCCCAAACGCTTATCTCGGAAAGTTTGCTCTTGTATTTGTGTAAATAATCTTTATGGAGAGGATTTATTGCTCCCTTAAAACACAAAGGAATGATCTATTTCTCTACAACTTTTTTAAAGCTTTGCTTCACTGAAATATACAGAATAACTTGCTAGTGTGGTTATGCTAAAAATAATCACTTTTTAAATTATGGTAGACTTGAGCGTTGACTACTCAAATTGCAGTGTATTTCTTAAAGAATACATTTTCAGCTCTAAAGGCGCTAAAAAGTTAGTATGTTGAGAATGCAAGTAGTTGTTTCCTCATTTCTGTTTGAGGAGTATGCTTTAACTTTAACCTTCTGATTTTGTTTAGAAAATCTTATACAGGTCATCTTCAAAAGATGTGCACAAACCACTGATTTTTTTTTTTTTTAAACAACAGGATTCAGTGAAATAAGGTATGCTAGCATGATTCCAATCTAGTTTGGTTACATGACAGATAAGTATTTGAGCCTCGATCTTGTAAAGTGTTCTTTCGAGGTGATTCTGATTTTTGCAGGAAGGGCTACAGAAGGGGCTTACTCGGTAGGATTATTTTGAAAAAAATCTTACAAATCTTTGACCATATTTGAAAAGAACAGGGTGATGGTGCTATGTGAGAATTAAGATACTTGAATACTTAGCACAACTTGGTGGTTTTGTTGCGTGTAAATACACACATTGTTATATTTTAGAAAGTCAGCAATAGCTCCAGTTTACCAAGATACGGAAATTAAAATAATTGTAATTTCCATATAACATGTTATCTAACATTGGAAAATTATTGTGTAAACAAAACAATGTAATTAATGCATTGACTTATAGTGCATGGAGGTTTTTTACTCTAACTGGATCACAGTTTGTGGAACAGAATTACAGTTCAAAAAATGAGGGCATTAAATCCAAATCTTTTAAAAAGTCTATGTCCCCCTGGAATTGGGGAAAAGTAACTATACTATATTTTGACTATATATGAGGGTCTATCGGTTGGGGTTTTTTATCAGTTTTAAAGGCATAACTCTTCTGAAAATACTCTTAAGGGCATGTAGACACTTGTCCAGATAATTTACTTGTCAGAATGAAACTTCTCTTAAAGTTACAAAGCCATGTTTTGCATTTATGTACTTTAAATTTCATGTGTATTTGAAGACTTGTTGGTTACAAAATGATAGTATTTATATCAGAAGCATACAGTCTTTGAAAGACCTGTCTGTGTATCCACAGTGTTTGATAGGATGAATTGAAGCCTTTGCTAGACATCATCCTGACAGTCACTCACATCCTTAAGTCCATCTTTAACTTTAAGGTTCTGCACTACTTAGTAACAAGCAAAGATTCTGAATGTCTGTGATACAAAACCAGTTTGCTTTAGTCTCCATGTGCAAGCCAAAATATTTGCAGAATGCTTTAAAGCTTGTCTGCTGCAAAGTTGCATGTAAGACTGAAGCTGTCAAGTCAGAAGTTGCTGAGTACCAGAGAGATGAATCTGCAGGGAGCATGGTTCTTTTTGTTTGTTTGTTTGGTTTTTGGGGTTTTTTTCCCAAAGCTACTTTGAAATACAGTATTTAATGGAAAAAATATGATCTGAATCTTCTGTGATTCTTTCTAAAGTAACAATATTTGTCTCCTTTTAAAACCATTCACATTTAAAATTATGAAAGCGCTTTTTGAGTCTCACTTCCCTAAAGTGTTGTTGTGAAAGGATCATGTATGCGCCAGACCTTAGTATGCAAGACTACATAGCCCATACATATATGATGCCTCCAAGCGTGTGTGCATTCATGGTCTTTTTTGAAGCTACCTGAAGTACACCAATATGGTGAGCATTAATATATTGGAATTCTGAAAATTCTCTCTCGAACTTTCTGTCTGTGCATGGCATGTATTGCAAATAAAAGGACTCTCTTATTTGTATCTTCAGCTGTATTTATATGTTATAGCCAGTTGATCGGTGTGTGTTTTCCTGCTATTGCCACACTTGCCTAAACAGTTGTCTCCTGACTGTGGCCAAAGGAGATTTTTTTGTTCATAATTGCTTTTTAAAAGTCTTACAATAGGCAGAAATCAAATCAGTTGGCTTTTAAAGTGTTAACTCTTACAAAGCATGGTATAACACTGCTAATTGCTCTCCCTTTTTGCAGTATTGGTATACAAACAATCATTTAGCTTGACCATGGGTTGTGTCTACCAAATGCAGTTGACTTAATGTCTGAATTTTAAGCTCTTTTATTTTCATTTTTAATTGAAAATGCTACTGATAAGGGCTTTGAAAAGAAAAAAGCTTGATGTTTTCACAGCAAGATACATAAAGTAAATGTTTCACAAGGAGGTAAGGATCTCTTAAAGATGCTTTTTTAAGAAGCTTTCTCCCTCTCACTATGTCTTAAATCAACACTCTTAAAAAGAAAAAAAAAAAAACAAACCATCTCTTGATGACTTTAACCTTACAATCATTTAAAGACTGAAAAGAAATCTGGTGCTTTTACTTGCATGTTGCCGAACTGATTTAAGAGTAGTTGTTTCAAGAAGCAAACTTTAAATCTGTTATTTCAATGAAGCATTGCCATTCCTTATTTTTATAAAATACTCCATTTACAAAAAATGTGTATCAATAGGATGTTAACCTGATACCATCTTTAAATCTTGTTATCAAGGTAACTATTGTGTATATGCTTTTCAAGCTGAATAAATGTTCACTTTGTAAATTTGCATTAAAGCTACAGCTGTTACCGGCTAGGTTTCTTAGGGCCAACACAATGTATTTATGAGCTGAAGCTCCTGGTGCTTGACCCTTTTTTTTCTGTCTTCAGTAGGAAAAAAAAAACCCCAACATAACTGTGTATGTGTGCTATAGCTAATGTTGCAAATTTCCTTGTTAAGCACACAGCTACACTGACAAGCAGAAACGTATCTGAACTTGCTTGTCTGGAGTAAAGCAGCCTTTCTGATTTCTCAGCAGTTGTAGCAGCTTGGTGGCACGTTGGCAAAGAGGAAGCAGAATTAGGTTTTGTTCTTCTCTGAGCAGCTGTTAAATTGAACATGGTGTGTGCTTCCTGTGTGATAAGGTATATTCACTTTTTAGAGCCCTGAGAATTTTAATAGCTTTTGGAAGATGCAAAAGTATTTGGCTGCTTTGTCACTTCTTGCTTTCGTGCTTGTAGTTTTGCAAAAGCATGAAGAGATATATTTATTAAAATTGAATCTATGTAGTCACCAACTGTATAAGCACTACTTTTTAATATCTTTACGGAGATAGCAAATTCCTACACGATTATATTTAAACTGTTTTGGGAGAATGAATAATGACACTGTGGGCACAAATTAATTCAGATTGCACTATAAACTTTCTTACCAGAAGCCTTCATTCTTATAAAAAACTGTGCGATCCCTGCACAGAAAAACTGTAGCTTTGGTGATGTGCTCTTTGGTAGGTGTCCAAAAAAGCGGCACCCAGATGGTCCCTGGACCTTTTCCCAACATTCCAGTTGAAGGGGCCCTGGCAGGCTCGCTGGGCACTCGAGGAGTTGGCTGGCAAGCGTGCCGTGCCGAGCGTCGCCCAATGCCAGCACCTTGTGTAACTGCGCTGGTTTAGGTCTCCCTAGCTTAGAAGGTTTTTAACCCGCTGCAGCTTAAATGTTTCTCCACCTTGCCTAATTTGTCTCTGTTAACTGGTTGCCAAACTGTCTTGCATCTTAATATAGTAGGAAAATAATGTGACTTATGGCTACCCAACCAGTGTATTAAGTAATAGATGGCTCTGTCTTAATAAATGGGGTATAAACTACCATATTGGTTTCTTTTTATATTTGTTTGGGAGCAAAAAGTGGTGGGTTTAGTCTATACTGTAAATACATATTTTTACAAATAGTTATTGTACATGTCAAAGGGATATGTAGTTGTTAGATCAAAATAATCAGTAACTCATATTTATTCCAGTCCATTTCTATTGCATCTAGAAGACTTGAGTGAAGAGATCCAGAGACTGGTAATTATCGTCTCTAGAAGTTTTATCACACTCTGAAATTCCAGCAAGCTCTTAATTTAGCGAGTTTTCACTTGGTTCTCAAGGGTCATGTCGTATGTGTGTCCCCCTCCCCCAGTCGTGGGCTGAGTACGCGTTTTTGTGGCATAAATATGTGTATTTTAGAGCATAGTCCTCATGAGCACAAACTAAGGAATAGATGTAGCTGTTGTCCTGTAAACTGAGAGAGTTTCTCCTTTGCGTCCTATGGGAGCTGCTTCTAAAGCAAGTTGGTGCAAAGTCTACAGACTCTGAAAACTGGGCAAAATCCTGCTGGTGAGGAGTTATAGCTGGGCGCAATGACGGCCATGTGACATGCTGAAGAAGTATTGTGGTCTTCTCTGCCGAACTCTTTCAGGCTTCTTAATTTAATTGTAATTTTTTTTTAGAGCATTGCTCCTAAAAAATACATTTAGTGTAGGCTCCGTTGGAGTCTTTATCTCTCATCACTAGTGAACTAATAGAAAATAAACCCCTGAAAATAAAATTGTGGGGTTTTGTCTGTTTTAGAGATTGCCTTTGTAGTTTTAGCTTCATTGAAACATGCAGAAGGTTAATTGTCTTAAACTCCATGAATCCATAACTGATTACTAAATGAAAGTTACGAGAATTAACTTACCTGTTATAGTGGTGTGTTTGAAATATGAAGCTCTAATTCTGTTAAACTTATTGCAGAGATGTTAATCCATAATATTCTATGATGAAGTATTTTGAGTGTTTAGGTAAGGAAGATGCAGGCACAATAATATTTCAAGAGGTTTTCAAAACACCACGTGATCTGAAGTGGAGATTTCTGGAATCAGTCTCTTCTGTGTCACTTTGCCTGGAGGAGGGAATTTTAGGAGTCTGTCTTGGAAAGCTGTTCATGTTGTGACTTTGCAGGATGTCAAAAGCACATAGGTATCTAGAATGGAATATATAGGTATATAGAGTAAATATGGGAGAGGCCCTAGAACATGGCTGGCTGCACTAGTGCAAGTTGTGCAGAAGAGAATATGTACCTGTAGCCGTGTTTCTAGGGCTTCTGATTGTCCACACAAGCATTTATTTGGTCACCCAAATCAAATGCTGAGAAGCAACACAGGAGCTTTCCACACAGTAGAGATTCCTGAAGCGACATTACTGCTGCTGAACCCAGAGGACCTGGACAAATGAATCCATAAGATGGGTTCGTGGTGTCACTTCATCTCTGAAGCAGCTGGTGGTGTGAGGAGCATTAGTATGGTTCCACATCTGAGCTTCTCAACAGTCAATGGGATAGCTCAGGTGTGGGTGAAACAGCGCTAGCACAACCTGCTTGCAAGAGTGTCCTCACTTCGCTCTCCCATCAGGTGTCCTGTGGCATCTGGGAAGTCAAGGTTGTAAACCTTCAGTAGGGCTTTCGTAGTCTCATCTTAAAACTTACTGAAATTAAGAAAAATTGCTATTTATAATAGTCTCTAATCTTCAGGATAAGTGTCGTAGCTCTCATCTCTTATGTTAGGAGGAATATGTAAAGTTTTAAGAGTGGGACACAGACCTTGTAAGAAAGTCACAAAGAGCTGCTTGGAATCAGACTTGCTAGATGGGGGGTAAGTTGGACACGCTGCTGCTCGCTAGCTCAGGGTTCCCTTTAGTGAAAGAAGAATGATGATACTTGATCCATTTGTGAAATACTTTGCACTCTAGTGATGAGCAGTGTAATAGAAGAACTAGTCTGTGTTATTTGGGAATGTCTGACACCCTTCCTTCCCCGAGCGGTAGACCTGAGGTAGGCATGTGTCTGCCCTCAGTAGCTGTAATTCAGTTTTTTTTGCTCAAGGGATAACTGACTGCTGTGGATACGATATAGATGATACACAGGTATGTAGGGTACTGAGTGCCATGTGCCCTTTATGTCCTAACCCAGCCATTTGCCAAGCCATAGTTTGAGTTTTCCCCATGTAAAGTGTTATTTTTCTCCTTGCAAACTCTCTTGTGGAGACATTGTATTTGCCTCCTTGCTTCTGTCATTTTGGTTTTTTGTATCCAATCTGATAAAGCTGATAACCTGCAAGCAGTGCACGAGGAGAATTTCCTGGCATGAGCCGATGAATTGCTGAGATTGTTATCATTCTGTACTACAGAAGCACCCTGTTTTATTTATACACCGTTGTCTTCAGTTTCATTATGTGTCAAGAAGAAAAAAGCCAGACTTTTCCTTCAAGCGTTTGCTTGTATAACCATTCATACTATGGGGCATGCAGATGCCTGATACTTAAGCCGGATAATTTTCTGCCCTAGCAATGTTTGTAAGGGCACTCTCCTTCCCTCCTCCCCAGTCTGGCACGCATGTTGTGCACTCCTGGTTGGAGGGTGCTTTCAACCTTGTTCTTCTAGCTGTCCAGTTGAGCCAGAGCTTTCAAACTTTTCTTTTTAACTGAAAATATGCTTTCTTGTCTTTGTGGGCATGGCTTTGCATAAAGGCTGTGGCTTGAAGCTGTTCCAGATGTCAGAGCCATCACTGACCATCAGATGAGTACTGCCACTGTTTATGCTGTTCAGGAAAAAGCCGGTGGGAAGCATTCTGTGAGCAGGGGTTTTAAGCCAAGAGTTTGCAAGAGGCATCAACAGCTTTAGCTATTTTTTCTGGAAGATTTTAGCTTCATCTTGATGCTGTACTTCGAGGAGTCTTAATCCTTATGCCAGGTCACCTCAACTAGATTTTTTTTTTTTTTTTTACATTGGAGGGTAAAGGAAAAGAAGGGAAAAGGTACTTGTAGATAATTCCAGCACAAACTTCGAAAGAACCATTTCCAAGACTGGTATCTGTATCGCTTTAAGACCTCCTGAATTTCTCAGGTGTCTGGTATCTCTCACAGGAATTTAAGACTGGCACCAGCTGCAGAGATACAGTTGCCCAGAAAAGTTGAGTGGTGCCCTGAAACACTACTTGGCTGCGGCTCTTCGTAGATGCCTTGGAAGTCACTTTCCAGCAGGTCATTACTTACTGCACTACGTACTTCATAGACATTGGTACCCTCCGGAGCTTGCCCTAGGTCCTGGTTTCTGGCAATTTAGACATTTTAACAGAAGTCCCATTTCTAATCCTTGTGTTCCTCTTGGGACCAGTGCCACCTAATGAAACAGCCCAAGACGGTCTGAGGCTCTGAATGTGGCTCAACCTTCCTTCGCTTCTTGGGGAGACCTATTGTAGGTGGAAAGAGAGGGCCAGGCACAAGAGTTGATACCCATCTCAGTCCAGACAGAGAATGGATCTAGTGGCCAACCCTGCTTTCCATCCCCTGTAGTCAGGGAGCTTTTACTACCCTCCTGAAGCCAGAAGTCTCAGGTTCACAGGAGAAAACCTGGCTTAGCTCCTGCCTGGGTGAGCCTGCAGACCAAATCCCTCTGTCCCAACAGGGCCAGTTCTGGCATCCCCCTTGTCATGGGCAAGATAAGAGATTCTGTCCAGCTGCCTTGGTTAAGGGTAATCGAACAGGGCTCTCCTCAGGCTGCCTTTTCTAGAGTACAGAGATAATGTCTCTGCACCCATATCATGAGCAATTTGCACTTTGAGCAGCGAGCTGCCTTCAGTTTTGCATAAGGAGAATTTTTGCAGTATTACTGTCCCCTTCCGGTCATTTCAAAGGGCTCCTCTTGGTTTTCTCTAGCCAATGTCTAGTCTCATCATGTCCATTCTAACTTGAGTCAGTAATCGCTTATAATTTCTTTAATTTGTTTGGTTTGCTACAGCAAGTTTTGTCAAGAATAACTAAGCAATTTACTAATCCATAACATTGATCAAGTAGGTGCTGATCAACATTATGTTTCAGACCTGCTCACAGATTTTTAAATCGGCATCTCCACTCAAAGCTCCATTCATTGCCCTCAGTCCATGAGTCATACGGTCCTCAGTGTTAAATCATGGCTTTGCTTTTCTGTTGGGAGATACCCTAATTAACAGTAGAATGAATGCCAAAGCCAAGTAATTAGATTCTCTGCTTGAAGTTTAGTCATCTCTTTTCCCTAGGGACGTGTTCCTCCCCTTTAGTTCTGGCACGGTTTGGTGTCTGAGCTTCTTAGTTAAAAGTTTGTCTACAGCCATCTTTGCCTCTGAAACACTTTTTCTCCTTCATCCTGCAACGATTAGAAACCTTAAGGATTTAGAAACACTTCCTTTCATTCTCTTTTAATTTTCCTCTCCCTATGTTATTTTAAAATCTCTTTCCTTAGGGGATATTTAAACTGATTTGGACATCTATGAAGATCAGATTGCTGAGCCTATGGCAACTACTCTGATGGCTGTCAAATCAATGAAAAGGGCGAGCAATGCAATACATGCACTCACAGCTGGCCCTCCCTGTACTGTCTTTGTCTTGACAAAATTCTTTTGCACTTGCTTTACTTTTCTATCTGAGGTGAGTTTCATTTGTGCTAATTACTCTTTTTTTTTTTTTTTCCCCAAAACTGCAGATGTTCATATCTGAATCGTCCCATTTTCTCTTGGATATAGAGGAACCTTTTGGTTTTCTGTTTGAACACCATGAAACTGGTTGGGAGGACCTTCCGCGACAGAAGTGCAGGGCTCAGCTATTTTATCTAAAGCTTGTGTTACCAAAGAGCTGGTTGTGACACCACCTATAATGAAAGTGAGAGGATGGAAATATTAAATGTGGTTAAAATACCACCCACTAAAGCTTGGACAACTCAGATGGACTGGGTGAGGAAAGCAGCTACCTGGAGCTGTGGTTGCGTCTTTACTGAGGAGCGTGCTAATGTGGGGGCTTCCAGGTATGGTGTGATTTTAGCAGAACAGTACCCTGCTCACCACTCTCCTAAGGACTGCAAAATACTTCACCATGTCATTTGCTCAGGTTCAGGGGGTAGCAGGGTTGTCTACCAAGTGAATAGTCTGTGGAAATGGACGTTGCTCCTGGAAAAATGACACTTCTGTGACCTGTTCTGAAAATACATTTAATCAGAGTGACTTTAATGAGGGGGGAAATATACACTACATCTGTTCCAGACACAAGGTAAGCAAAGCACATGCCGCTGGGCGTTGTGTAAATGGTCACAGGAGTACTCTGATACATTTCAACTGGGGTGTAGCGAATATGTGCCTTAACAGATAGATTTATACTTTTTTTTATTAATTAATTTTCTGAAAAATTTCATGCTCACTGAAGACATACTTGGGAGGATGCTTTTCTGTGCCAAACCAATCTCTTTGCGTGGATGAGGAAAAGGCTGAAAAACTTTAAGTAAATGCCTTCACTTATAGCTTTTTGAACTAATCGGTAAATATGCAAAAGGAGTTTAAAACTTTCTTACAATGTTTTCATGTACAGAATGACCTTCCAAAGCTGTATCTTCATTCTACAGCTTACTTAATCTAATGTACTTGTGCATATATATACACACACACACACACAAAGACCTTTCCCCCCTCCCACAACTTACTGTGCAGTTATTGGTGGTCAGCATACACGTTAGGTGAAAGTCAGACAATGTGCTTGGTGTGTGTATGATGGGTCTACAGGTATTGGAACCTAGGGGAAAAATGACAGGACTGGGATTACTTCTGAGTTGTACAAGATTCCGGAAGGGCCAACCAGACCTGGAACGGCATGTTGCCTGCAATTTTCTGTAGGGTAGCTTTTAGATGTAGAAATATGGAATTTGAAGCTGCAGGTTTTAATTATATATGTGTATTGTTTTGATTTAATTGGTTTGTTCTACAGTGATTAAATGCTGTTGCGTGAGATGAGAAATTGCTATGAGTTTACAATGAGGACTTAAGGGAAAGCTTTGAGGGGGTGTTTTGATTTATTTTGGGAACTTGAGTAACTAGACTCAGAAACGGTGGACTGGGTTACACAGCGCTGCCTATCTGTGTGGGGCTGTGAAGTGTTCATGGGTTGCTTTCTGAGGTGCACCTCACAGCCCTAGCTCCCCAGTCAGCCTGTCAAATTATTGCAGCTTTTGAGCTGCGTGTTTGTATGTGGTTTGCAAGGAAGCCATGATGTGGGGAAGGTGCATGCTCACCTCTTTCCTCAAAATGTCTCACAGCACGGACGTGCTGTTGCAGACCCTCTCTGTAAGGACACAGTCCTTCAGGAACACAGTTGTGCTTTGTTCCCTGTTAGCATTAGGTCACTCGTCCAAATAAGAGATTTCTTGTTGTGCGTTTGCTGGAGGAAAGCCTGAGCCTCCATTATTCCTTGCTTACCACATCTGGCGTGGGACCCAGTGCTATTTGGTGGCCTGTTACGCTGCCTGTGTACTCATCCTCTGTCATATTATCACATTATGGGCTGAGTCATCTTGCTCTTTGTCCTCAGCAAATCGGCTAGGATTGCACTCCGGCGTTCCCTGTTGCTCCCAGGCCTTCTGTGGGTGTTTACAGTCAAACAGACTTTTTTGGGATGACACACACGGTCGTCCTGGAACATGCTTGTCAAAAGCAGTCATACGTGGCCACAGCAAAGACCTCACGCTCAATTCATACCGTTACGGAGTAGAGATGGCCAAAGGTTCAGCCTGCTGTCTTCCAACAAATGAAATGGGCTTTGGGAGACATTGTAGGTAATTGTTAGTTGTATGAATTTCTCCCTCCAGACACACCCCAAAGAGTTTTGATCATGATCCCAGCAATCACTCATGCAGCAGAAAGGGTCTTCAACCTCCCAAAGATGATTAAAACAGGTCATGGAAACGTGAAGCATGGTAACTCACCTACAGGTGTTATCACTTGAATGAGGTCCTATGTGCCACTGTGCTATGAGTGTATAATTATGACTAAAAATGTGGACACACTTAAAAATAAACTCAGATTTTTTTTTTTGAAGCTGGTGTGGAGACAAACAGTGTAAGTAATTCACTGCCTTTTCTTTCATATAGTGATTGTTGAAATTTAAACAGACTAGGCCTGCTGTTCTGGTGATGATGCCTGCTGGGATGTTGTTTTTTTTAACATCTATTTAGTTAAGATTTATGTAAAATTTACTTATCCTAAAAATGTTAAATGGGTATATAGGAGAAAACCTTCAGAAATTGTGGGTTTTTTAAAAATTATAGATTAGTAGCTGTGACACTAGAGCTTTGTACATTAAAACTAGTCAAAAGGTAAAGAAAAACATCAATTAACCAAACAATCTCTCTGTTATCAGAGCTAGGGATAATAGTCTAAATATGTCATCTTTACATTGAATTTTGTTTGTGATAATGAAGGAAGTCAGACTGATCTAACCTTGATTACATCCGAGTACACAAAGCCCCAACAGTGTGTGTTTCAGGTTTGAGGGTTTAAAGAAATTTTTTTAGAGCAATCGGCATTATTTGCAGATTTTTTTAAGTCTCTCCTGGAGCCAGGGAGGCCTGAAAATACTGAATTCATCACATAAAAATTATATTAGTCTCCAGGCTTGACACCTTAAAGAGTAGAATCTGGCTGGTTAAACTAGAAGATACTCTTAGAGATGTGCTGAATGATTTGAGGTAAAGGAGAAAATACTCTGCTAAGTTTAAGTGTGGAGACAAGCAGAGATGTAGTGCTGTTGTAGGAATGCTCCTGTCCTTGTTATGGTGGCTGAATGCTGACAACTTTGTTTCTAAATTCAGAGACAATTCAAATCCCCACGCACCCGAGCTTCTTTGAGAAACCGTAACAGAAGCTGGGGAGTGCCGAATGGGTGCAGAGTGTATTGCTCCAGCAAAGTCAGTCTGTTACCACAATGTTCATTAGAGACTCTGAGGAAACCCCCCTGTGGCCCCTTGGAACAGCCTGTCTCAAAGCTTCAAGTTTTCTTTGCCTGTCAGGTGTGTGATTCCAGCAAGGCAAAATCACATTCTGGACAAATCTGATGGGAGGAAAAAGGCCCAGGTCAGTAGCTGTTGTACCTAGCCAGGTTTTTAAGCTAGTAGAAGTAGTAGTAAGCCCTCCAAAAGAGGTCATTTTGCTATCAGAAGAAGCTGGAGACCATAGTACATGCACAACTGTTATTTCAGATGACTCCTCCTTGCCCCACCTCCGTTTGACTGTTTAAAACTGCTAAAACCCAAAGTGTTGGGGCAATTACCAACCGGACAAGGAGCACTGCAGCTTAGCTGGCCCAAGGATGTGGGATGCGGTTGCTTCTTGCTCTTCATCCTCTCCCTTGACATCTCCTCTGGACTGATGGTTCCATTGAATCCCTGGGGTAGGCACAGGACTGCTTTCTTCTCTGCGGTGTGGTTGCTGGAAAGCCTCTGAGTGGTCATCCTGCCATGAAGATTTCATGCCAGCCCCATGCAAGGAGTTCCCCAGATGCACGTCTGGAAACGAGCTGGGTACAAGACTGTTTGCTTCACTTTGCTTTTCTCTATGTCTTGGGGAGTCTGAAGCCACAGTTGCTGTCAAAGCTTCTCTGCTTCATTTGAGAGTTTATTTCAACAACTGTTTTCCTCAAATCCTTTGCTGTCCCTAACTCTTATGGATTTATTTTGTTCTTTAGAAAGTTGTAATTCTATCAGTGAGTTTTGTTCTCTCTGTAAATTAGAAAGGAGGGGACAGATGATGCCGGGGTTTGCTAAATGGTACTTTGCCATAGGTATGACTACCTCACTGGTCCAAAGCCTGCCCTGACAGTGAGGGACTGAAAGTTGCATCTGTAATGCATATGTTTCATGGCTGATGGATCTTCTTGTACTGACCAGACTTTTAATATCAGAAAACAAATTTGTCAGAAAACAACTTCCCTTTCAGTTGAACATGTACAGCTGTTGCAAACACTGCTGCATGCTGGTACCAAAAAATACCACACTTTTCTTCTACAGTTTGAACGGGAAATAATTGTGGTTTCTCAGATCCCACTTTGAAGCAGCGGTTGTTTATAGCTGACTGACTTTAATAACAGTAATTGTATGTGCTGTCCTGCTCCAGCTGTGCACTGGGCACCATGAGTCACTGTCCAAAAACATCCCTTAGGTTCAAACCCCTCTTAAAAGAGACAGTTCTAAAATTCTCCTGAATATCCTCTGCTCTGTTATCAGGAAGTCGCCTTCTGATCAGGCAGCTATGTTGTGGCCGTTTTAGGTGGATCTCCTGGAGTTTGCATAGGCATATCCTCTGTCGCATGCTCCCAAGCCAGAGCCAGGGACAGGGGAGCGGGCTGTCCCCGAGGAACCGCGGCTCGGCCAGCGATGGGCACGTGCGGTGATCTCACCCCACAGCACCGTGGACAAACACGCATGTCACATGTGGGCCATTGCATGAGTCACCGGTGTCACCCTGGACCCTCTTCTGAGGGCAGGCACAGGCCTGGGGAGCCTTCCCACCTCTGCTGCTCACCCCCTTCGTGCAGAGCTGTGAGCTGCTTCTGCCTCTTTGCTCTGCTCCTCCCTGCTGTCGCTCCAGCGTTTTTCCTAGTAGGTTAATTTGCTATAAACACCGACCGAGAAATCCAGGAATTTTTCCGCTTTGTCAGAAGAAGCCATAGTTTAAATACCCTTGTATTATACTGTTATAAATCTCACTAGGCTTTATAAACTCCTTTCCATCAGCAGAACTCAAATCAGTTTATTAAACAGCTATGTTTTGCCTGGTGTGGCTGTGAAAGTAAAGAAACTGAGGCAGAAAAGTGGAGTTCACCTCATGTTGCCAAGTGGCCAGCAAGAAAGCTGGGGAAAAGGAGGTTATCCACTTCCCCTTCTCTTCCCAGCAGCTATTACCGCGCTGTAAATAAAGTTTAAACGCTTAAATATTTTTTAAGTTCCTTTAAAATAATTATAATAGGTGCTGCCTTATTTCATACATTTCCTGCCCACATAGTGTATTTACATATTACATGTAGTTGGAAGGTATTATTAGAGATCCCTGTTCAGGCACCTGAGTCATAGCACCTTTAACTTGCCACCATAAATAGGCATGTTTGACTGAGGCTGCTTGTGGTGTGATGCCTCAGCGTGTGCATCGAAGGCTCTGTCTCCTCCTGATAGCTAGGGCAGACTTCAGAATCAGACTTCTTTTCTGCAGCAAAACCCCATTTGCCTGATTGCCGGCAGAGGTTTGCACAGGCTTGGGACCTGACCCTGACCCTCAGTCTGTTGCTGGCCTCATCAGGTGGGATGAAGATCATCTTCAAGTCAGAACACCCATGAGACATCCTCTAAGTGAAGCGTGGTGGGACCCAGGGGATCAGTCTCTGCGGTGCCAACACGACTGTCCACCCTGCGTGCCTGTCCATGTCAGCAATGCCGGAGGCCAACTGCTAGTGCTCCGGGAGATTGCAAAGCAGTAGGTCTGTGCAAACCAGCTGGCCAATGGCAGAAGTTAGGCACTTCGGTCTGATTTTCTTATGTGCTGAGGCATGCAGAAGGTGGGGAAAGAGCTGTTTGAAGGTATCTCAAGCAGTCAGGTCTGAAAATGGACTCCATAGTGCCATTATCTGTACTAATATCTATTTGAATTTGCAAATACAGGACTTTATCCAAGAAATGTCAAATCTTCCTTGCCTAAGCTGGGAATGTGGCCCAGGTGCTATGCGGGTTATCTGATGCTTTGGGAGGTCCTCGGCTGTATGGGTGTGAATTGTACCTACTCAGTAGGACGATTTTCCCCCAGGATCAAACTTATGTGAATCCACCGTGCAGCCCTGAACAATATGTGGAGTAAGACTTTCCAAAAGTGTTATATGCCTCAGTGGAGGCAGAGTATATGTACTATAGTGCATCTGTGCCTTGTATTCCCAGTTTTCTGGTAAGCCTGAGTGGATTTACTGCATGGTGGTTTCAACCAATGTTGGACACATAAAAGTCCTGGGAAAACATGAACAATCATTGTCCATCTGGACAGAAGCTCTGAGTGGGAAAGAGAGTTGTGGGTTTGTTTTTTTTTTTTCCCTAGGGGATGCTGAGCATATTTGGCCCATAAGTGCACCCCTGCATCTGCTTTCGTTAAAAAGTCAGTCCCATACATTTTCCTGGGTGATGTGAAATTTTATAGCTCATCAGATATGACCCAGTTGTTGGGACTGTAAAGAAGTGTTTGCTGTGGACTCCAAGAGATCAGCAGCAGTCCTGGAAGGTTGCTGAACTTGGGCTCTGTCTTTTGACAAAGAGCCATCCGACTACGATGCAGAGCAGGATGTGGTTTCTCAAGCAGAATAGCCACATTCTTGCAGGAGGTTACGGGCAGAGGGAATTTTAATTTTAGTTATTGAACATGGAATCACTTATCTGCTTATGCAGCTCTTACAAGGGAAGGAGAGCATGGTCATTCTGTGCAGTCCTTCGTGGAAGCATTGTAATAGCTCAAGTTGTCCTTCAAAGAGCCAAGTGGCGCAGTGTGTGAGACCTGGAAGAATTAAGCAGACCTTACACTTGGAACTGGCCTGACCTCATGCCACTGTCTCCCAAACTGCACATGGAAATCAAAGGACTTCCGTACTGTTAGTACAGTCTTCACTGGGTCTCTGATGATGGGTTTTTTGCAGATTAGCAATCTATACGATGAATGATATCATAAAATTCTGTCTAGCAAAAACTGCTGCCAACGTTTTAAAATAGCTACCAAATCCTCTTCCCATTAAAACAGTCTTGTTAAAGTTGTCTGCTCCAAACAGAAAGATGTTTTACTGAATTCTTGGTTATGTGGTTTTCCTCCTCAGATTTCTGTGAAAGCATGTGTTTCACAAGGCATATCAAAGTTGTCTCATGGGCAAAAACATGTAAACAAGCAGCATGTCATTTTCTCGAAATCCCCTGTAAAACGGCTAGCTGTGTTGCCTTAACTGTGCAGACAGTTTTCAGAGACATAAGAGGAAATGAGGATTTTGCAGACCCTCCAGGCCGGGGGCTGGGGGAGATCTGAGCTGTGCCTGTGGCTCTTCAGTTGCCCATGGGGAAGTCACCCAAATGTGCTTTCTACGCCTCGATTTCCCCATTTGGGAGGCAATGACTGTGTAAAGCATCTGGGTTCTGCTAGTGAAAAATATAACACAAGGTCCATGTGGGGCTGGGTTGACTCCTTAGGTCTGGCCACACCTACTGTTGTGATACATAAACCCAGCTCATGCTCCTGGGAAGAGTTCACTGCAGCACTTCAGGGTGTGAAGTTCCTCTCTTGCCCTGGCTCTATATTGAGCTCTTTCTCCTTAATGCAGCCAATACATGGGAGGGAGAACAAGCTGTCTTATTCTTTGCCTTAATTCCCTGCCTGGTTGTTTAAGGTGAATCATTAACGAAGCACTTGTGTCTGGCAAAGCAAAAATGTTTGTCAAGTGCCTTTTGGAGACTGCATGGAGCCTTGGCCTTCTGCAGGAGGAATGGCTCTTCTCTCCCACAGGACAATAGCACTGCCGAGTCCCTCTGCTCGCCACCATACTTTAACCAGACCTTGCACTTCCAGTATATTTATATAAAGAAGTGGATCTATCTATCTATATGTAAAAGTTCTGGTGTTGCTCCTGCTTTGGGGGTGAGGAAAGGCAAAGGTGGACGCGTCCTGTGGAAAGGAGTTAAGACATATGTTAATGTCTCCTTCGATTCATCCTTCATAGTCTACTCATGAGTTTTTTGATAAAAGGAACAATAATCCTTTTCCTAGCAGCAGTTAATGAACTGAAACTGTTGTCTAGGGTGATGGTGACATGCCAGCTCTCTGTACGTGGAAAATGACTTCTGAGGTCTCACAGGAAAGGACTGCATAGTCTGCTGAAGATCACGGACAAGATACCCTTCTATGAAAGGTGGGGGTGGTTTTGTCAGATGGCTGCTTCATGTCTGTGTTTCCTCCGCAGATCTTTCTGCTTGCCTTGAAACCATTGCCTCGGTGTGCTGGGCTGTAAATCCCTGGGGGCAGTGATGAAGGAACAGCATGGTCTAGATAAACTCTACTTAACACGCTTATTCAGATGGAGGTTGATTGACTTTGTCCTTTCTCCGTGAGCCAAGACTGAAGAATTACTGAAATGCTGCAACGTTATCAAGTGGGTAAGTGCTTTCATTGTAAATCTGTAAATCCTCTTAACCCCTATTTGTAAGAGATGAATAGGAGCCCTGCGAGCCCACCTTCTCATAGACCATCAGTCCCATTCGTGCCACAGATACAATGCAAATACTGATTTCTCCCTTTTGAATGCAAGAGCATTTATCTGCCAGTCCTCAAACTGTATTTCGATCATATAAGAGTTGTCTGGATAATTAACTGATAGTTACCACTGCATCAGTTGGAACAGCTGTTCTCGTCTGTGCTTTTAAAGTAAATGGCCTTGATTTTGCAGCAAAGTCAGTGAGATGCCATCTGAATGCAAGGGTCTGGGTGTGTGAAACTGCAGAATGAGAGCCTATATTTATATTTCTTCTAGAAAGCCTCACTATACTGCACACAAACCCTGTTTAGAGAGTTTTACTGAGATGGTACATTCAAGCCTTCATTATTAGGAGATGGCAGCAATGAGATTGTCTGTTTGACATTAATTCTTCCAGCTGTGCCTCTATCTAAATATAATTGCCCTGTTTTGTTTGGTTGCAGTTTGTTTTCCGCAGCATCCCCTTGCCTGCTCAGTGCTCGTGGCGCTGAGGTTGAACCCAGGCTGTGTGGCGGATGGGGCTGTGGTGTATCAGCCCCACGCTCGGGCTGTCACAGGGACCAGCCAGCCAAGGAGCGGCAGTGCCTGGCCGGTGGGGCAGAGGCGCTGGATGTCCTCCAGCCACCAGTGGAAACTACTGCCCTTGTTGGCTCTCTGAGGGTGGGCGAATGCAGTCGTTTCACGAGGAGCAAGAGTCAGTGCTTCCTCAACTCAGCTGAAAAATTGTCACAGAAGTTTGGGCTAGTTTCACATTGAAATTCAATCAAATTTGGAAAAATATGGAGATGTCAGATGGAAATGCTGGTCTCTCCAGCTCACCCTTGGCTCCATACCTTCATCATCCAGCCATGGAGGGGCTGTGCATGCATAACCAGCCAAGGTTGTGGGTGCGCACAAGCTGCGGCCGGCTGGCAGAAAGCAAACCCCTTTCTCGCCTGCCTCGCCTCCTCTTCCACCTCTGCAAGTCCAGGTCTCCATATCTCACCAGTCCTATTTGCCATCCCTTTCCATCTTCCCTCCCCTTTCATCTGCCCCTACCAGCTCCCAAAGGCAGGCCCATTTTGAAACAAATCTCTCTCTCTTTTGGCCTCTGCCAGTCCTTCCCCTTGCTAGGGCTCCAGGCCCAGTCTCTTCCTTGCCCCCAAGCTCCTTGGTTTTCAGTTGCACCTCTTGCTGCAATAGGTCTGTGTCCGACCTCCTCCTTCACAGCTTAAAGCGAGCCATGTTCCTGCGGCTCTGCGGGAGATAAGGGACTTTTTGCCCACAGCAGGAATAGCAGGTAACTGCTAGCCTCAAAAGCCTTTACTGAGCCCTTTACTGCAGTTTTTTTCCTTGTTCTCTAATCTGGCTAAACTTGGGTAGATTTTAATACGGATAGACACATTTCTGCCACAAAGGCTTCCTCTGCCAAATTTCAAAATTCCCCTTCTGAAGCTAGAGATCCTCATGTAAAAGGTTGTCTGGTTTTATTTAACACGTGTCAAGCAATATATTTTTCCCTTAATAATATTCCCGGAAATGGCTGAACTGTTTTGGCTAAAGCAGATCCCGAACTGCTTGGAATCAAAATCTCAGGGCTAAAATTTGGCAAAAAGTCGAGTAATGTGCCATTTTCTGCCATTGGCATTGGGGAAGGAGAAAGAGGAGGTGGCACTACCGGTCGGAAAACCAACTCCAACCAACAAGTCTTGCTTTTAACAAACTGTCAGCTTGAAGCCAGCAGGGAACCTTGTGCGCCTGATGCGCTGTGCGGTTGTTACCTTCTTCTTGAACAGTGAACGTGGCAACCCACAAGCGTCAGTGCTGCTTCCAGCTACATTGAACTGCTTAAATCTGCCCTTTAAACCATCCTGGCTCCTCCTCTCTGCCTTTATCACTCCTGGACTTAAGGCTGGATTTGTATGTGGAATTGATGGGCCGAGGCCAACTGTATGAGGTTCAACAAGGCCAAGTGCCGGGTCCTGCACTTTGGTCACAACAACCCCATGCAACGCTACAGGCTTGGGGAAGAGTGGCTGGAGAGCTGGCCGGCGGAAAAGGACCTGGGGGTGCTGGTTGACAGCCGGCTGAACATGAGCCAGCAGTGTGCCCAGGTGGCCAAGAAGGCCAACGGCATCCTGGCTTGTATCAGGAATAGTGTGGCCAGCAGGAGTAGGGAAGGGATCGTGCCCCTGTACTCGGCACTGGTGAGGCCACACCTCGAGTACTGTGTTCAGTTTTGGGCCCCTCAGTACAAGAAGGACACTGAGGTGCTGGAGCGTGTCCAGAGAAGGGCAACGAGGCTGGTGAAGGGACTAGAAAACAAGTCTTATGAGGAGCGGCTGAGGGAACTGGGGTTGTTTAGTCTGGAGAAGAGGAGGCTGAGGGGGGACCTTATCGCTCTCTACAACTACCTGAAAGGAGGTTGTAGTGAAGCGGGTGCTGGACTCTTCTCCCAAGAAACTAGCGATAGGACGAGAGGAAATGGCTTCAAGTTGCGTCAGGGGAAGTTTAGATTGGACATTAGGAAGAATTTCTTTACTGAAAGAGTGGTTAGGCATTGGAACAGGCTCCCCAGAGAGGTGGTGGAGTCGTCTACCCTGGAGGCGTTCAAAAAAGGTGTAGACGTGGCACTCCAGGGCCTAGTTTAGGAGTCATGGTGGTGTTAGTTGATGGTTGGACTTGATGATCTTAGAGGTCTTTTCCAACCTTAATGATTCTATGATCTATAGGTGTGTATTGGAGTTTGGCCCAAAGTTATCTGTATTGCCACCTTGGTGCTCATTTCCTACCTGGGAAGTATATCTGCAGAACCCCTCTGTGCCAAATAAGAATGTCCACCGTGGACGTTTCACCATATAGTTATATCTTTCAGGTTAAAGCCTTTACAGGGCTGTGATGTGAATGAGGACAAGGCTCCTTCCCTCTTTTCTCCTCTATGCCCTGGCTCCTCCCTCTGTTTTTAGGACCTGAGGCACAGTGACATACAGTTCCTGTTCTCCTTCCTGGGTATATATAACACTTTGGTACATAAGTGGATTGTGAAGTGCTCTGGCACCCTATACCAAATTGGCTTTGTCACAGAAAGTAGAGATTTCTTGATATTTCATATTAAATTCTAAAATTTCTTGGTACTTCATTTTAAAATGAAAATGAATAAATAAATGACTGAACAAACAAAACCGGTTATACTCTTAAAAAAACGGTGTGCCTACTGACCTCAGCTCCCCAGGCTGGATTATCGTGCCCTGTCCAAGCTTGTGCTGTCCAAGTCCTTTCCATGTCTTCTCTTGCTACTCAGCAGTTTTCTCAAACAATACTGGTACCATAGCATGGGCCCAGCACTTTTATTAGCTGCAGAGCTGTGAATATCTCTTTTTATGTATACGGGGCTAATAAAAGCCTCTAAAGACAATTTCAGAAGTTGCTTACCTTTCCCGAGAGAACAGGACATGTCTGTGATTCCCTACTTTTAGACGCACAACCCGTTCGTGGGCTTGACTGCATAGCAAATGCAGTGTCAGAGTCATCCTTGCTCATACTCCTTTTTTCCTCCTTTACGTTCTGCTTTGCCTGCTGGATCGTTTTGTGCCTGTTTTCTCCAAGGCTAGTGATTTCAGTGTAATAGTCTGTCTATCCATGGCAAGTTATTGCTCATAACCGAAGTAAGGTAGCTGCTGTGCTAGGTAGCCCAAACTGACCCTGCTGCTGCTTTGGTAGGAGAAAAGCTGTTTCACAAGAGCACAGCCGTCCTGAGCGTGTCTCTGGGCTTTGTGCACACAAGGGCTGCTCAGAGGAGCCCCTTGACCCTGTGCCGTCTCTGCGACCTCTGCCACTCTGACTGATAACGCTGAGTGCAGTTTGTGTTGGGGCTTTGTTCTCCACTCCACAGAGAGAAACGTTAAACTGCAGAATGACTAAGTGCCTTTTCAAAGGCCACATAATGAATCAGTGAATGAACAACAACCCCCAGCAGCTCCAGCCCCCCTTCTCTCTGCAGAACAATGCCTCTTTCCCTCTACCAAGATGTGCATGTAGCATACCTTGCACACAGAACGATGTATTTCAAAAGAGATTTGGATATTAATATTGTAGCGATGCCACTGTCCTCCGGGCTCTGTAAATAGCAGCACCGCAACAATGTGAATTATTCCTTTTATGCAAAACCCTGGCCAGTGAAATAGCTTGTCAATGCAAAATAAAATTGCTGCGCAGAAGTTTGACAGCTACATTCATTATATATGTCAGTCAAAGGATCCTAAAGGCTTTATTGTCACTGTACAATGTCTGAACAATCTGCTAGCCCAATATGCCACAAAGTTATTTTCTCACTACTCCTTTCATTTAAAAAACAGCCACCGATAGCTTTTGTCAAGCAGTCTGAGAAAACTGCATGAACAGCAAAGCAATCTTAGATTTTCTTGGGTGTCTGTGGGCTGGAGGCATTCCAGGCTTAACTTGCCACGTTATGCTAACATATCGCAGCGCTTACGACAGATGAGATCTGATCAGAAACATAGGACACACAAATCACTGCACAAACCCCAGAGCAGGCTGAGGCTGTGAAGATGGCACGGTGGGTTAGAAAGGAACGAGTTACACTAAAGAGAAGTGAATTTAATGGCTTAACCTGCTTTTTGTCTGCTTTTGCCAGGTATCAGGTATTCAGGTTCCTCTGTCCCAAGTCTCCCCCGGGGTTAGGATCGGCCTTTTAAGTTGTCCCGAGTTATTTTCTGAAACGTGGGTTTTGGTAAGGTCTTGCTCTCAATAGACCAGCCTACAAGTCGGGGAGAGTTTTCTGTTTGATTTTCTTTTTCCAGCATGCTCTCCTCACTGAACGTGTCAAAACCCAGCCACGGGTTAGCACTTAACCTGTTGTAACTGGGGGCAGGCGGCCGGGCGAGAGAGTCGCTGTTTCCCCAGGAGGCGAAACCAGCCGCGGCCGCTCCCGCAGCGGCGACGCTGCCCCCCGGGCTGCCCCGCTGCCCTGCCGGGGGAAGCCCCAGGGCCTGGCGGCTCGGTTTTGCCCGGTTTGGAGGGCACGGATGCCAGCCCTGAGAGTCCCCTGCGCCTTTCCAGCAAAACGCAGAAGAGCCGCGAGAGGGAGCTGACACAGCCCTGCGAGCGGCGGCGCGTCCCCCGCCGGTGAAGCGCTCCCGGCTCCCTCCTGGGCGCGCTCCCGGCTCCCTCCTGGGCGCGCTCCCCGCTCGGGAATGCCCCAGCGTTGCCAGCGCTGTTGCAGCAGGCAGTAGGAAAGTTATCGTGGCAGTTCATCTACCAGCATCCTCCCTGAAGATGAAATACAGCGTCGTGGTCTTGTGCCACGACAGACCATAGCGCGTCTGATTGATGAGGGTGTCGTAATTTGGCCGACTTTAGTTTGCTCCGGGCTGGAGCCTAAATTAAGTTTCCCAATTCAAAATATTTCGCAGGTTGGTTGTTCCCTCTACGCGGTCAGCTTGGTTCTCAGTGTGTGCTGGTGCGTGGCTTTGCTTTCAGACCCGGGTCACGGGTTACCACAGCAGCAGCAAAACCTCAGGAGCGTGCTTCCTGCACGCATCTCTGGCTGCAGCTTTCTGGTGGCTGCTTTTGGGATGAGATGCTGCTTTTGGCCTGGGCTAAAGGCCACTTTTCAGCTGCTGACCTAAAAGTGTTAATAGTCCTGCTCTGATGTTTGGGAGTGAACCATGGGGGTGCTCTGTGAGGATGCACACACAGGAAAAGTTGCAACAGGAATGCTGATCGTGAAAGCTAGTGTTTCTACTGAAAAAGCCTGGCAAAGAAATGGAAAAATGGAAACTTTTAACGAATTGTGGTGTTAATTCATGTGCTGAGAGCTGTGCTGCCCACTCACCATCCCAAAAACTGTGTGACATTTCCCTGAGGTGCGCTGCTTGCTGCTGCATCATGGGCATGTGTTTGACCACAGGCAAAATTAAACAAGTTTTTGTAATCAACAGACTCCACGGGTAACTTCAAGGTACATGGGAGTAAAATACACAGACCAACACTTTCCACAGTGCTGAGTTTGTAGTTTTTGGTGCGTTCTCTCCCATACAGCGTTGCCTTCTTTTTGAGGTCCTGCACAGAGCCCTTTTACTAATGTTCTAAATAATTCCCACCGGCGTGGCAATAGCATAGAAGTCTTTCAGCGCAATTACTTTGTGACAAGCACCAAATGGCATGCAACAGAGTGTCTGCTACCTGTGACAGAGCTGATAGCCAAAACGACCACTATCTTTCATTTCAGCTTTGCAAGGCTGAAATCAACTGAGTGTAATTAGGTGGTGCTGACAGGACGCAAAAAGCTTTCTGTAAGCAGAGTGGGCTGTGCTTTTCTCACTAGTCCAGCTCTGGCCAGGGACAGGCTTTGTAGTGTGTGGGTGCAACGATAATGACATTGTAAATGCTTTTCCTATTCTGGTAGGGCTAGGAGCTCCAGTCGCTACTCTTGGTGCTGCACACAGAAAAAACCCCTACCAACTCTGAAGCCTGAGCCACGAGCATCATTGCTTCAGCTTGTTCATTCTGACCCTAACGGCAACCCTCCTGAAGGACCTGGGGGATGCATCAAAACAAGCAGTGAATGCTTCTGTGAAGGCAGAGGTAGCAGTGACTTCCCGGGGGGGGGATAAAGCCGCCTGTGCATGGTGCTTGGCTCTCTTGCTTCACTGCCTTGTGGGAAAACATTACAATTCCCTCTGCTTGAGCGATTGCTCACACTTCTGCACCCATGGACTTCGTCCATAAACTCTTAGCAGAAAATATGCACTGATGCTGGGATGGCTTTTGCCAGCTGGGAGCTGTTTTCCAGTGTCACTCACTTTTAGTTGGCATGTGGAACCGCCGTGGTATTTTCTCAATGTTTAACGTGACCTGTTGTCCACTTCCACTGTCTGGGAGGATCAGCTCTTCTGGTGTGACAGTTGCCATAAAATCTGTGGTGTTCAGGAGTCTCCCCGGCATTTGCAGCTAGGTGCAAGGCACAAGTTCCTCGATTTTGCTGTATCAGCCCAGCAAAACATTGCGCGGCTGTGTGTACAGCCAACTGCTATACGTTATGCCTGGTAATGGCTTGTCAATGTTCAAAATANGGGGCGGGGAAGAAGTTTTCTAATAATCTTCATATTTACTGGGCACTGTTTGGTTTGAAGCAGATGGAGGTAACAGATTGATCTACAGGACAAATGAAAAAGCAAGAAGAGGAAAATGTGTGAGTGGCTGCAACATTACAGTGGGAGCAGGAGTTTTTGACCCCAGGGTCTCACTACTGGCCCTTTCTAGGGGTTTTTTTGGTAAGTCAGCTTATTGAAACTGCAGCCCACCAGCTTGCTCCTTTCAGCATGGCCAGCTGTTTCCCTTGGGTGCCCATCATTACCTCTTGCTGTCACCTATAGGGGAGGGGAAGGTGCAGAGCCCTAACTAATGAGAGGGACGGAGGTGGCCGAGGCGATCAGCACCTCCAGCTCAGCCACGCTGTGCCTTCCTTGCCCACACCAAACTTGGGGTGCCAGAGCCTCCCTGTTGCACCACCTGCCTCCTCCCAGTGGCCAGACCGGTGAGTCCCCCCGTACTTTTGGCTGAGCTGGGAAACTTTCCTTCCCGAGCCACTGCTGCAGGCGCTGGCACTGAGCAGACCTGGGTCTTCCTGGCAGGCTGACACTGAGGCTCTGCCTTCCCTGTCGGGACCATGCACGCCACCACCCTGACAGGCAGCTGGCAAGTTAAAAAATATGGATCAGCATAATTTTTTTTTTTATATTAACTTGTGCAAGTGTCCTGGAAAGGGCTAGAAATCACTTCTGGAAAAGGTTGCAGTAGTTGTTGGTGGAGAGTTCTGCTGTGTCCTTAATTGTTTACAAGCATCAGGATATAAGGACATCATGTTTACCCTCCGGCAGCAAGAAGGACTGCAAATAATCTAATAAATTACGCATGCAAATTTATGCTTTGAGTAGGTTCGGTTGCAAGTTCTGAGACTTAAAAGTGAGGAAATATGGGAAATAAGGCTGCTGCTTAATGTGTTGCATGTCAGGCAGTTTGTTTGGTCAGGCAGTTGGACTAGATGATCATTGTAGGCCCCTTCCAACTGAAATATTCTGTTCTATTCTGTTCTACCCTGTTCTACGTTTCTGAGGGCACAGTCTTCTCCTACAGGGTCGCAGATGTGCTTCCCACCCCTGCCCTGGTTGCTCCCACCACCTTTCGCTGCAGCGGGTGTTGCTGAGGGAATGAATCAGAGGCAGGCTGCTGCCCGCGGGGCCCCTGCCCGATGGCCTCAGGGCCAGGCAGGGCTGCAGGAGCACTGCGGAGGGGATACTGGTTTTGGCAGCTGGACGGTGTCAGGAAAAGCAAGCTTCTCTCCCTGCCACAGGTTTCCAGGGGGCTGCCAAATAAGTCAGGGAAGCCAAACCAGGGCTCCTTCTTGGGCTCAGAAACCTCTGTCTTATGAGACCTGCTAGAAGTGGTCCCTGCCCTGAGGGAAATCTGAAGACACTTGCAGGAAATGTCATTTGCCACGTCCTCAGGAGGATGAGCCCTTGTGGCAGCGTGCTGTTTGGGTGGGGTGCTGTCAGACCACTGGTATGCATCATCCCCCAGGCATGTTTGCTCAGAGCATGGTACACTGAATCACTGACACATCCTTGGGACTGTTATCCTCCTCCACAACTTAATCTACTGTGTTGCAGAAAAGCTTGGAAGCTTCAACAGATTTTGGAAGTCCTGTTGTGTCCTGAATCCTATAAAAAAGATCTAATCCAAACCCCAAACTAACTCAGTCTAAACAAGCTGCTATTATACTGTGTCAAAGGATACTTTAAGATGATCATCCAACTTGAGCTGGAATATGGAGTGCTGGCATACAGAACTCAGTATTGTTCATTTTAACAGGTGTCTGAATGTTGACAATGTCAATGGTTCAACCTGGCGGTCTTGCAGTGCTCAAAACCCCCCCTTCCATCTTAGCAAATGCAATTTTAGAGCATTTCTGAGATGTTCTGGTGCAGTGAAAAGAAGAGCAGCTGGAGAGAGGGAGATCCCAGAGGGACATCACTCCTGAAGGACAGCAATCTCTGCTCTCCACCAGCTGCCAGCACTGCTGATCCACGTGGGCTGGGCCGGGCAATGGCTCGTTCTTCACGCAAGTCGGAAGAGCAGAGAAACCTTATTGCCAGGTAAGGTCGTTAATTGTTTCATTCTCAACTGAACCAAGAGGTATCAGCGCCAGGCTTAGCATGATAAAGTCAGAAGCTTCCAAGCCAAAAACATGTGTTTTGTAATACCCAGCAGAAGAGAAGGGGGGATTAAAATAGAGATTAGTCCATGTTGTATCTTTGAAGCTGGATGTGTGCCCACAGCTGTGGTTCTGAATTGCTTCTCAAGCTGGAAGGTATGCAGATGGGAAATCTTGCGAAATATCAGATCTCATAGGATTTCTGCTGCTTGCAATTAGTCACATCGCAAGATTTGGTCACTGGCAAGACTTAGTCCTGTTTTAAAGTGAAGACTTCCTTCTAAAATGAGCCTAACCGCTAGTTTGAATTGGGTCTTTACACAGCACCTCTTCCAGCTGCTGCAATAATGCCTGTTGGTGCAGCTATAAATAAGGAGTACTGAGTATTATTTAAAATGTGCAAAACCAATGTATTTCTCCAGTACTGAGCCATAGTATAGTCTCTCCAGGCACTGTTTGTGCTTATGGGACCTGTAGAAGCATCTCTAATGTGGAGCAAGTCCCTGTTACACAAGCGTGAGCCGTGGTCAACATGGGCCGTCCTGACATACAGCTCCTTTGGCTGTTGAGGAAAAGGAAACTAATTTTTCTCTTTGTGGACTATTTCTTACACTTATTTTATATTGCTTTTAGTTAAAATGCAAATATGTAGAGGAGCATTTTGGCAGCACGCTGAATTTTTTTTTTAAATACTTTTGTGTGAAGGCTTTGTGGGTGGCTTGATGTCCTTCATAACATGTCCTAATATAATTTAAAGAACTTGAAGATCATGAAGTTAAGCATTCAAGTACTAGGGAATATCAGAACGAAAGGAATCAGACTAAATTATGACCTGTGTAAATTCAATCCCTTGTATAGTGCATTACAACAAAGGCTGTGGCTATGCCGTATGCAGAGAAGAGCTGTGCGATGTGCCAGTGCAGCTGGATGTCAGAATATTTAGCCCTGCACCTTGAGACAAGGGTCTCTTGGACGTGTGTGAACAGTGATCACTTTTTGCCAGGCTCACGGCCTGATCAGGTTTGGGATAATGTTTGTGGGGATGCCATAAAGGGCATTCCTCTATGTGGTAGCCTGTGCCAGATCCCAATCCTGGGCTTTAATATTTCGGAAGCAACAGGACTTTTCAACAAAATGGGTAAAACTATGGACAACTTCAACCTCGGCAAAACAGTTTACATTTCAGAATCTCGTCTTGGTGATGACTGAGAGGTCTCGTTGAGTGCAAAGAAATATCTGACTGCATCAGACATGGTATCAAAAAATTTGGCTATATCTTGACAAAGTTATAAACAGCTGAAAATAGGAGAATGTGATGGGACATATCAGGCAGCTTTGATAACAGATGGCCCTACCACCATCTGTAATGATTCTTTAATACAATCAACAGGTTGAATGCTTAGCGTATCATCTCTCAAACTCTATTAATATCTTAGTTGTTTAGTGCTCAGAGGGCCAAATACTGAGTGCATTTAGGGGTGCAGATTTGGTGGCTACAGCCTGCTCCCATCAGTATTACAAGTTTTGCAGAGCTTCAGCTTTGCATGCCTTTGACTAAAATTAATTGGCCCTGTTCAAGAAATCTCTTAAACACAGACGTAAACTCTCCTGGATGTCTTTGGGACTTACCCAGTTAAGCCTTTAAGTTAAACCTGTGTTTCCTTGCATTCTTCGATATATTTTACCATGTACTTACTAACTGTTCACATGCTATTGTACTAGAATGAAATTCGGAGTTTTGCTGAACATGGACACAAGTTTGGTTGTTTTCTTATTTTAGGTATATCAGCTTCTTGGGCCATTTTGACGTAGGTGTTGTACACAAAATGATGGTGTTCTGTATAATCTATTTCTGTAGGAAAAGGAACATATTTTCCTACCTATTATGGAGTGCTCTGATGCAGAGGACAGTTTATTTCTAGCTGTATTTTTTTTCTAGCCCTTTTTTTAGTGCTGTCAGTCTTGTCCTGTGCTATTAGGACAGTAGTTTTCAACACCGCCCACTCTTAGTTGTAGAGCAATGAGATCATTTAATTTTCCATATTGGGGGGCTGGGGGGGTTGCTATTTTGAATTTTTTCTTGATACAGGATGGAAAAAAACCCAGAAAACTTCATGTATGTTGCTAATGATATGATGCATAGTGGATTTTACTGCATTTCATAGAATTACAAAAATGTTTTCAAAATAGAAAATGGATCGTTCCATTGCAGGAAGGTTGAAATAGTGCATTTAAATCTTACTAAAGCTCTCTGTTATCAACTTATAAACCGATTTTTTTCCCAAAGCTGCCACGTTTCACTTTCAGCTGCTCAGCATTTTCCAACAACTTGCAACAATCCTAGTTGGGTGCCATACAAAGTTTCCTTGCAAATAAGCAAACCTGCAGGACTTCACAGACAACAAACTGCAACTATTCTGTCTTCATCGGTCATTTTTGTCTCAGTGTGAGTGTTTTAGCTCATCTGTCTGTGTCCAAAACACACTTTCTCAATGTGTTCTGGAACAGGTGATCTCTTCCTATCCTTCTTTCCACTTAATGGGCCTCACATGAAATCTTGCTCACGCTTATGTTCTGCCAGATGTGTAGCACACATCTGCCTTTCAACAAGCAGTTATGTTTATGGAAATAATGACTTCTGGAACTGGAAATTTAGGATAACAGATTCAGGAGCCTTCACTAGGTAATACATAGTACAACAGAGCACAGCTCTTCTAAGTACAGCACCCAAACAGATGCAACTTTGAAACTGCTCAGGAATAATTTAGAGCATGTTCTCAAAGTTTGGATAATATAACTCCTGATTCCCAGAAGGGATAAATTGTATTTCTTCTGTGCGCTGACCTTATCTTTGAACCATTTTATATAAATTCTTTACCTTACCCTGATGTGTGTGCACATTGTTTTAAGAGTGAGAGAGAAAGCCCAGGAATTATCTGACTAAAGAAGTGCAATTAAAACCAGTCAAGACTGAGCATATCCCTAGTGGCAGAGGTTTTTTTTTTCCCCATGCCTCTTTTTCAAGAACTTCTATCTTTTCCAGCCTTTGCATGCTGAAGTCAAAGAGGACTTGGCATCATCAGAAGTGTGTTTGCATCTAGTCCGAGGATGTTCTTGTAAAATTGGAGATCTAGGTCTTCTAGGAATGTCTGGTTTTGTCTGAGCCTTACTGCAACACCCCAACACAATGTTCTCACTACAGAGCAAACCAAAAATTGTATCACGGATGCACACTCAACATTTCGGCTTTACAAAGTGTGTCATACCAACCAAGAGTGTTTTTCAGAGACCTTGGGTCTAACTCTTACCTGCATTTGTAGGATCCCCGTGGGGGACACAGTATTCCCAAATCCACTCAAGAGAGCCACTCAGACGGAGGAAAACAGTCTTTCTAGCTCTGTCACCTTAACAAAGATTGCAGTATTCCTTCAGAGCAAAATATGCATGACATCTGGAAACAATTATTCCTTTAAAAATCACTCTGTGAGTCAACATTGAAAATGCACTCAGCACTGAAAATGAAACCTAATAAACACTGAAGTTTCCAGTTATCCCACAGTCTGAGTGACCCACACTGGAACAAAGTCATTTCTAGAAAGCCTGAGCAGGGTGGGCACAAAGCCGGTCTTGGATCCCAAAGCTGGCCAAGCTGTGCTGAGACAAAGAAGTAACGTTTGTATGAAATCAGATGACCAGGGAGGTTTTCTTTCTGTTATATTATGGGAATAGGGGGGAGTACGAGGAACCAGGTCACACTAACAGACCTTGCCTGTCAAGGAACTGAACGCAGCGTTTATGGTTTTAGAGCCAAATTGTACTTTTTGGCGATATGATGCCTAGTTATCTGGCCATTTTAAAATGGTCTAATGTAGGATTGTCACAGGGCTGGAAAACCTACGGTGAAAAACTGGTGTGACTGGGGTCTACTGGGCTAGTGAGGGAGCATGGATGCTGTGCTGGGCTTTGATGGCAGTGGGTCTCAGGATATTTCTGGAAAGGGCAGATGCTGAAGCAGATCCTGATTGTTTTAGATCTCATCAGATGTTGCCTTCAACCTTTCCGTGGTAATGTGGAAGATGGCTGGGAACTGGTTCCGCCAGCACTGCCTTGTTTTTAACCCAACATTACCCTCCAAATACCTCTCAGATGTGGGCCTCCCTCCTCCTCCTCTTGTGCGCAGAAGAGCAGTTTCAGTAGGGCATGCAGGCTGCCATGTCCACGTGAAACCTCCCTGTCCTAGGGCCTTTCTATCCCCTCTGATTCCCTATGGCCTTTTGCACCTGTGTAATGCCCACTTGGCAAGGGCTGGCATTGCCATGCATGTACTGGTCTGGGGAGGTCCCTTTTGCAATGCAACTTGCTGCTGCAGCATGTCTCCAGTAACCTGCAGAGCTTGCTAGGCAGAGGAGGGATGTCTGAGAGCATGCACCGTGCCTTTATGATGATGCCCAGTTGCTCTGTTTTCCAATAATGTTGATTTTGCTGCGCTTTCTTCTACCCAGTGCCAGGGGCTTGACGAAGTCCCAAGGTGTTGCATTGATGAAATACCAGTTGAAGTCAAAGGCTTTAAGTGCCTCACTTCCCATCTCAGAGTGCGTCAGGGCAAAAGCCCTGATGTTGATGTGTCAGGTGGCATGATAGATGGTTAAACACCATCTCCTGTTTTCTGTAAGACAGGAATAATATTTGTTATCGGGGCTGCAGGAAACTCAACTACTTAATGGCCATGAAGACCCCTGAGTACCTACTGTTCTCCAGAAGGACTAGGTGGTAGTGCTGATGAACATATTTGTGCTGATAAACATTGTGCCCAATTTGCATGCCAGCTGGATCAGCTACTTACTTGCTATTCTTTTTGCAACCATAATTTTTATCATAAATATTTTCCAGACGTACATCAGTAGCTCATATCGCTTGGCTGGCAAGTCTAAGACAAGTCTGTCTTAGTAAGCCAGACGGTTTGTACAAAACAAGCTGACTCTGTACCCCAGAAAGTGGTCATTTCCTGATTCTTTTGAGTCTCTGAGCTCTTTCTCAATACCTACGGTACATCTGCAGGCAGATTATGGCAAGAATGTTATAACTCTACAGGCACTAACGGAGGAAACGGTATTTTGCTAGCTTGCATTATACCTCTTTCCAGTGCAATACTATTTTAAAAATAACTTCAGGTTTGGTGGGTGTTGGAGGAAGCAGTTAGGACCCCAGTTCTTAATCTTGAAACTGCAGTTTGTAGCTGCAGTAAAACATGTCGCTGAAATGTAGGTGTCACTCCATGTTGCACTTTGATATGGAGGGGATCCGGCAGCGAAGGGTGACTCCTGTGACTACAGAACTGTGACCCGTGTAGGCAAAGAGGGCAAAAAGCAAGATGGGGTATGGGAAGGGAGATAAAGGAAAGACAAAGCTGCAAAGTGAGAAACGTATGGTGGGAGGAATGGAGCTGACGTGCAGGAAAAGGAGAGGGAGCAGAGGAGTGGAAGGACATTAAACCAACAGAAGCACAGGTTTGCATTGCAGCCCTCCAAGAGGCCAGAGCCAGGGCCCTGCTGTGCCAGGCACTGTTGAACACATTCCAGGGGCAGTCCGAGGCTGAAACTTGTGCTACAGAGGGTGAGGCAAAGGGCAATGCCGCTCCTCCCCTTCAGGGGAAGGCTGGGGACTGTGCAGGGAAGGGCAGGGGAGGTGTTTTGCCAGCCTGTCAGATTGTTGTGCTCCCAGTGACATTGGTAATCCGATCAAGGATCAGGATGGGATTTCCTCCTCACCTCAGGGTGGCAGGCGGGTTTTTTGTTGTTCTCAGCACCCTGGAGCAAGACTAGCTTCTAAGGATCATCAGAGCCTTTTCCCCTGAGATTTGTTAAGAGCTGTTAAAGAGTGTGTGGTGGCTTGTGATAAGAGCAGGAGGTGGGGGGTGGGTGGGTGTTTTGGGGTTTTGGGGGTTTGTTTGTTTTTTTTTTTTTATTCTCCTGCATTTTCTGTCTGGTGGTTACCTGTGATGGTCCCTCTACATGAACAGGTAATTTCATTTCAGCCTTAGTAAGCAGTTGGTTCACTGGCATATCTGAGACCCAAACTCCTAACTTAGGTTTTTTGCTTCCTTTAAAACTTAAAAAAGTAGAAGAGTGGAGAAGTAGGAAGTATACTGAGGTCCTTGCAGACTCCTCTCTGGTGGAGACTGGTCCAGATTTCATTGTGCTTCAATGTTTTCTTACTACTCAGCATGTCTTTACAAGTATATGAGAAGTCCTCTAAGGGACAGAGAATCTGCTGACACGAGTGCAGGGGGTGGTCCTTCCTCTCACTGCCTTACTATCAATAGGATGCAAGTCCAAAAGGCTCATAGACTCTACATTTTCACTGCAGCAGGTCCCAAATCCAAGCTCCTTGGCTACTAGTGAGGGGGATGAAGAAAAGACTGTAGTGCTAGGTACCTGCATTTTACCTTGACATTTGGAGCCAGCTCTGTGACCCAACCTACAATGGATAAGCTATTGTCCCTCCAGGCAGCGCAGGAACTGCAGAGATCTTTGGAGATCATAGTACAGGCGTCTTCTCTTCCTGCTGTAGTCCACAGCATCCAACTGGTGATACAAGGCATATGGCAGACTGGGTGAGATTGATGGGGTGACATTGCTGGTATTTTTGACTCAGCTGGTTGGAGCATGCTGGACAGTCATGCCTTCATCTTTGAATCCCTTTGTTATACAAAGGGCTGATTAAAAAGAAAGAAAACTGCTTGCAATCAAATGTTGTAGCAGCAGTTTGTTTCTGGTGGCTAAATCCACTTTTTCAGTGTTTCTAGCCAAGCAGTGAGGCATGGGATGACTTTTACTGTTCTAGCTAGAACTGGACAAACCCCAGTCATCTCTGCAGAGGCTGCAGACCCTTCACGCTGCCAACACTCACTAAGGATCCTGATTTTGCATCTGCTTCATTCCTATTTCGATAGCTGAACAAAAGTCTGGTTTTAAGCAGAGACCAGTCCCCACCTGGTTGTTCTCACCTTTGTGTTGTGGTAAGGACAGCTAGTCTAGAGGCACGCTCTTTCCAAAATCCTTCTGCTTGTTTTGATGCCCAAAGAGGGGGCTATGCTCTTCTGAAAATGCTGACAGCTTGCTGCACTATTGCATGGTGGCATGGCTGGGAAGTGGTACCTTAAAGAAGCTCTTCCTTCTTTCTCACTCACGTTCTGTCTCGGTGCAGCAGGAGAGCTTTCCTTCTCTGTTTACTGTCAGTCACTCAGATCATCACTTACATCACTTTCACATATGCTTTACTCTGGGCGGATAAACAGCGATAAAAGAGCTTGTTTTATTTTGGTGCCTTGACCTAAGTGATTCACTCAAATAATCTGATGGCGCCTAGAAGGCATGATTAAATAGCTATGATTGATTAAACAGCAATGAAGACTCCAGCTCTACGTTGCGTGGACATTTCTTTGCACTTTTTAAATCCTGGCCCTGTTGATAGCTGGTGTGTTATCTAAACTCTTTCAGGGGGGTTTGCCAAAGTGCATAAGAGTCCATCTGAGAAATGCTGTGCTTCGGTCATTTTTTTAGATCATGGGTGCAGTGAAGAAACAGCTTGTCCAGTTCTAAATATACTGTCCTTGACAGACGTGAAAGAAGCCCACTGATTAAAATAGCTGCCTAGTTCCCAGTTCAAGATCTTACTGTATAACATCAGCGTTTGGCTGCCCTTCTGATAAACTTGGAGAAGGACCGATTTCCATTTTGTTCCTTTCAAAAGGGAAGAGGTTGGAGGGTTGTCATGCAGCAGGAATGCACCGATTCTAAGAATTTCTAAACAAGACCCACTGCATCACGAATGGCAGCAGGAGCTGGGATTTATGGGGAGATTACTTGGTTAAACGTAGCCTGAAGCAATGAAAAACAAGCAGCCCAAAAAAGAAATTTGTTGAATATCTTGGCAGTGAAATTGAGTGGCCTGATTTATGAGCAATACCGAGTTATCTTTCTGCAAACAGATTTCTGAGAGTGATTTTTCAACCCGTGCCCTTTGGAGGGGCAGCTCTTTGGTGAGATGTATGGTTGTACCTATTGCTCGTGAAACGTGATGGGACAGGCTCTCTTTTTCTCTGTACGGCTGGGTGGAGTGCTTGGTGGACCATCAGCCACCATAACAGGGGTGCTGGTGCTTTCTTGCCTTTGGGCCTTCCTCGGCTGGTGGCTGTAGAGGGCGGGAAGGAGAGCTGGCTGCAGGGGTGCAGAGCCCTGGGGGTCCCCGCTGCAGAGGGGGACAGGGAACTGTGGGGGGATGGAGATGCCAGAGGTTCCTGATGAGGCTAAATGCGTGTCTTGCAGGTTCAAGACAAGACTGGGGAGATTAAAATGCATTTTGATCCCTTTGCTATGGCATGCACTGCCAGAGGGACAGTCCACCCCACACCCGTGACTGGTGGGGTGGGTTCCCCTCTAGGTGCCATCCCCAGTCACACACACATGTGGCTGGCGTAGCCTGGGACAGGTGACCATGAGACTGCAGGGGTTAGAGGTGACAAGTCCCAGCCAACATGTGTAAAGGTTGTGGATGAAACCATGGCTTTATTGGAGTCTCTAAGACTTCTGCTATTGCCTTCAGTGCAATCCCTAATTTTCCTGTGAGGATTTTTGGGTGTATGCACTGGCACACATGTATATGTGAATCCAAAAGCCACACAAAACTGCTTTCCATTGGCAAAGCATCCCATAGGTGCCAGTTTCTCTGAAATTTTCCATTCAGCTATCTGCACAACTTTAATACTGCGTATGCCTCCAGGAGTCTTGTTTTTGCACATGTGAAGCTAACTCTCTATAATGAAGTCATGAGTTATTTTACTAAATAAGAACTCAGACTTCAAAATAAGAAGCCCAAAACCAAACCCACAGCTATTTTTTCAAGTTCTAAAAAAATTCATATTTCCTTTTTAAATGAATCTCTCACCACTTAGTATGAACTCGCAGTTCTGCAAGACACAGAGAGCTTTTTTCAACGGATGCTAAACCTGAAGTGAGTGGAAGATCTGAACAAGTAGTTAAAGGTGAGCATGTGCTCAGGCACTTGCTGAATTGGGACAGAGCATTCAGTCTTTTCCTGAGTTGTATCTTATGTTTCAAAGGAAGGACCTTTGTTTTGCCAAATGGTTCATTTCTATTTTGCTATGTGCTGAGAGCTCAGGATAATCCCATTTGGAGAGAAGTGGAGAGGAGGGAAGGCTACACTTGGGAAAAGCTATTCTCACTAGCTCTGTTTTCTCTAACCCCATTTTCCTAACTGTGATCAGCTAATGCTGACAGACTGGTTCACAGGAATTAAACCCCATTATATGGTACAAACAAGTCAATGAGGCCTGGAGTCGGACCCTACTTTAACATAAGTAAAATAAAGATCCCCTGTGGCTTTTAATTCCTTTTTATTTAGTTACTTAATTGAACCTGCACTGTTCTTCCTTTGTAATTGATTACCACACAGAAAAGGTAATGGAACAGAAAACTTTATTTTCTCTCCAGTGATTTTTATGGTTATCATGGAAATGTTTTTACTGCTTCCTTTTGGGACATAAAAATTCTCAATATAGACAAAGAGAAATCAATGTTAGTTAATTGAAGGCATTTACATGGTTGGAAGATTAAAAGTTGGGTTTGGTTTTTTGTGGTTCTTGTTTGGTTGGGTTGTTTGGTTTTGTTTTTGCTTTTTTTTCTTGTAAGTCAGCTTGGATTTTTCAGAATGAGAATTAATCTGGCATTTTATTGTCCCTTTCTGTTTTCAAAGCTGAATCTACAAAGTTTGGGGACCCGGTCCAAAACCCACCGAAGCCAAATGGGAATCGTTCCATCTAATTCAGTGGCTTTGGATCATGCTGTAGAAGCACATATTCAAGACATATTTATATATGTATACACACACATGGATGCCTATCTGCTCCACATGCCATTTGTCATAACTGGGATTAATCTCTGAGCAAGATAAGGAAGGAAAATGTGTTGGGTTTTTTTATTCTGGATTTAAAGAAAAGCTGATGTTAATTCCCCAGTTCTATTATTTCCTTCAAATCTCATTCCTCTCATACTTCTCTCTGTTTCTTTAATTTTTGAAGCTTGGTTCTCTTCATTTTGTACATGTTCCTCCTTCTCCTCTTCTCCCTTTTTATTTGGGTGTCTCAGCTGCCTTTGGCAGGGCAAGGGTCTCGTGGACGCAGTTCACCTGGTACCCAGCACTGCACCCAGCTTCCCTACCCTTCGTGAAGCTCTGGGTATTTCTCGATGATGCACAGAGCTGGCTGAGAGTTAAAGGACTCAAGTCTGAAAGTCTAAAGGAGTTGCCAACTTTCCCCACCCCTTGCCTTTGTGCATACAGCTTTTTGCCTCGAAGCAATGGTGTTGGCATAGCATGAGCAACATTATTCCATCTGTTTCTAGGGAAAATGTAAAAACATGTGTTAGTATAACATTAAGGTTCCGACTTTCAACAGTTAAAAATCAGGCAACACCGAAGTTACAGACTGCTTTTCAAAGCTATTTAGTGATTTTCATTGCCTTTGTTTTTTTGGAACTCGCCTTTAACGCCTTGAAAAAATGTCTCGTATTCAAAGAGCTTTGAGCACCCATCCTTGGAAACGAAGGCTCTGTTAGGTATTTCAGTTTGGGCAGCCAAATTCATTGCTTTCTGTTGATAGTGTTGCAGAGCTGATATTTTGAAGAGTATTCAGTTTCTCACTGTAGAGATGAATGAGGGCTGTAAATTTGTATTTGCAAACATTCATCTTAACTTCTATGAGAATTAACCTTACATTAGGCAGAGGGCTTGAGCATGCGAACGTCAATATTTTGCCAAATTCAGACCAGTACAAAAAAGAGCTTTAAAGGGAATATTCAGTGCTTTTTTGAATCCTTAACATCTATTTTTTATTTGATTTGTGTGTGTGTGTGTGAATAATTATAAAGATGCATCAGGCAGAGTTTTTACTAAACATCACATTTTGAACAGTGATGAGAGAATATCCTGTCAGTGCAATTGTGGTTATTTGTGCCAAAAGTCTCATTTTAAGAGTTATGCTGGTACAGTCAGGAAACAAAGTGATGCAGCATGTGGCTTCCTGGCATTCGTACCTAGTGAGAACAGCTTTCGCTCTCAGTGCTGCAAACTCAAACCAACGTTCAAAGTGAGATATCCATTGACACAGAGCAGTATTGAGCAAAGGTATGATCCTGTACAAACAAGTGATCAAGGAGTGAACAAGAAAAGGTGCTTTGCTGGAGCTGATACTATGAACAAGGAAGAGCTGGCTGGAGATGTGAAAGTCGGAGGCAGCCTTGGCTGCAGTGACCATGAGATTGTGGAGTTGAAGACCCTGAGAGGAGGGAGCAAGGGAAAAAGCAGGACCACAGCCCTGGGTTTCAGGGGAGCAAAATGCAACCTCTTCAGAGATCTGCTTGGAAGAATCCTATGGAATTTGGCCCCAGAGAGAAGAGGGGTCCAGGAGAGGTGGGTGCTCAGGAAAGGACCATCCCAAAGAGTAGGAAATGAAGCAAAAGTGGTAGGAGGCCTGTGTGGATGAGCAAGGAGTGCCAAACTGGATGCAGACATACAAAGGAAGTGTATGACATTGAAGCAGGAGCAGGTGACCCAGGAGGAGTGTAGAGATGCTGTCTAATCTTGCAGGGATGGGGTTTAGGAAAGCCAAGGCTGACCTGGAGTTGAATCTGGTAAGTCATGTGAAGGGCAACAAGAAAGGATGTTGCAAGTACACAAACAGCAAAAGGAGGACTACGGAACAAGTGGGCCTGCTGCTGAATGGCACAGGGGAACTGGTGACAAATGACATGGAAAAGGCCAAGGTACTCAACATCTTCCTTCCTTAGTCTTTACTAGGAAAATCGTCCTCCAGGAATCCAAGACCCCTGAGACCAGAGGGAAAATCTGGACCAAGGAACACTTGCTCTCAGTGGAGGAGGACCAGGTTAGGGAGCACTTGAACAAACTGGACATACATAAGTCCATGGAGCCTGATGCGATGCACCTATGAGGGCTGAGGGAGCTGGCTGATGTCACTGAGAGGCCACTCTCAATGGTCTTTGGATAGTCATGGTGACTGGGAGAGATTCCTGATGACTAGAGCAGAGCAAATATCCCTCCATCTTCAAGAATGGCAAGAAGCAAAATCTGAGGAGCTACAGACTGGTCAACCTCACTTTAGTCCCTAGGAAGGTGATGGAGAAACTTGTCCTGGAAAGCATTTCCAAATGCATGAAGGGTAAGAATGTGATTGGGAACAGTCAGCATGGATTTACAAAGGGGAAATCTTGCTTGACCAACCTAATAGCCTTCTGCAATGACGTGAGTAGTGTGGTGGATAAGAGGAGAGCAGTGGATGTTGCTTACCTCAACTTTAGTAAAGCCTTCAACATTGTCCCTTGTAACATCCTCATAGACAAGCTGACAAGGTAGGAGTTAGATAAGTGGACAGTGAGGTGAATTGAAAACCGGCCAAATGACCAGGCCCAGAGGGTTGTGATCAGTGGCACAAAGTCCAGCTGGAGGCAAGTAACTAGTGGTGTATCCCGAGGGTCAACACAGGGAACAACACTGCTTAACATCTTTATTTATGACCTGGATGATGGGGCAGAGTGCACCCTCAGCAAGTTCACAGATGATACTGAACTGGGAGGAGTGGCTGATACACCAGAGGGTTGTGCAGCCATTCAGAGGGACCTCAGCAGGCTGGAGAAATGGGCAGAGAGGAGTTTCATTAAGTTCAGCAAAGGGAAATGTAAAGTCCTGCACCTGGGGAGCAACAACCCCAGGCACCAGTACATTCTGGGAGCCAACTGGCTGGAAAGCAGCTTTGCAAAGAAGGAGTTGGGGATCCTGGTGAACAAGATGACTATGAGCTAGTAGTGCACCCTCATGACAAAAAAAGGCTAACAGCATCCTGGGCTGCATTAGGAGGAGTGTAGCCAGCAGGTTGGGGGAGGTGATCCTCCTGGGCGGGAGTGTCGATTTGCTCGAGGGAAGGAAGGCCCTGCAGAGGGATCTGGATAGGCTGGATTGATGGGCCGAGGCCAACTGTATGAGGTTTAACAAGGCCAAGTGCCGGGTCCTGCACNGCTGGTGAAGGGTCTAGAAAACAAGTCTTATGAGGAGCGGCTGAGGGAACTGGGATTGTTTAGTCTGGAGAAGAGGAGGCTGAGGGGAGACCTTATCGCGCTCAACAACTACCTGAAAGGAGGTTGTAGTGAAGCGGGTGTTGGACTCTTCTCCCAAGAAACTAGCGATAGGATGAGAGGGAATGGCCTCAAGTTGCGTCAGGGGAGGTTTAGATTGGACATCAGGAAGAATTTCTTTACCAAAAGAGTGGTCAAGCATTGGAACAGGCTCCCCAGAGAGGTGGTGGAGTCGTCAACCCTGGAGGCGTTCAAAAAAGGTGTAGACGTGGCACTCCAGGGCCTAGTTTAGGAGTCATGGTGGTGTTAGTTGATGGTTGGACTTGATGATCTTAGAGGTTTTTTCCAACATTAATGATTCTATGATTCTATGATTTCCCTCTACTCAGCACTGGTGAGGCCACACCTGGAGTACTGTGTCCAGTCCTGGGTACTCCAGTTCGAGAGAGACCTGGACATACTGGAGAGAGTCCAGAGAAGAGCCACAAGGATGATTATAAGACTGGAGCTTCTCTCATATGAGGAAAGGCTGAGAGAGCTGGGTGTGTTCAGCTTGAAGAGAAGGCTCAGGGGGGATCCAATCAACGTGTGTAAATACCTGATGGGAGTGAATGAAGAGGGAACCAGACTCTTCTCAGTAGTGCCCACTGGCAGGACAAGAGGTAATTGACACAAATTAAAAAGAGGAAGTACCATCTGAACAGGAGGAAACACATTTTACTGTGAAAGTGGTCAAACACTGGCACTGGTTGCCCAGAAACGTTGTGGAGTCTCCATCCATAGAGATATTCAAAACTCAACTGGGCACAGCCCTGGGCAATCTGCATTAGCTGACTGTGCCTGAGCAGGGCGGCTGGAGAAGATGACCTCCAGAGGTCCCTTCCAACCTCAACCGTTCTGTGATTCTGTGAGCTGCTAGTCTCCTATTTAAATAATCATCAGTTCATAGAGCAGAAAAGATACCGTACAACAGGTGAGTCACCACAAATCATGGTTATTAAATTTTTAACAGTAAAATAGCGACTTCAGAACAAGAGTAATTTGAAGGGTTTTTTTGTGAAAGCTCTTCAATCAATATTTCTAAAGAACAAACTCACATTATGAATGATCCATTAACAAAACCTAGGTTAAATGTGTAAAAACTATGATTAATGATTCAAGCAACTCTGCTGCTGCTGATTTTGCATGACTGTGTACTAGCGTCTATGGCCTTCGGTTTGAGCCCCAGTCACCAGCAGAAATTGGTTGAATTCAAGTGGCTGACTCCTATAAAAGTATTTAAAGTTTTCTGTAATAGTTAAATAGTTCAAGACCTCTTTCACGTTCATCCTTGGAGTGTTATTGTATTATGTCACCCCTAAAAAAAAAAATTCCATCTTTTTAATAGATATTACACAAAAGTAGCAGAGAAAGAAATTTCTGTTAGAAAAGAAATTATATTTATGCTAGGTATGGATAACACACTTGACTTAGAGCAACCACAAGTAAATGTTATCACATCATTTGATGCGTGCAATGCATTCAACATAGATTGTACTGCTTATCCAAAACTTTAGGTAGCATGAGGTTCTGAGATGGTTTTGACGGTGGTGGTGGCGGTGGCAGCAGGGGGCTTGTTGGGTTTTTTTACCTTTTTTATTTTCTTCTAGGTGTTAGGATAATTTACTGTGGATGCTATAGCAAACCATAGTAACAGAGAGAAAAAACATTATTTTACAATGGCTGCTGTGCTGCCTGATATGGTTTCTTGCAAATAAAGCCAAGCACATGCTGAGAAGCAACCTCTCTGTTCCTCCTCACCCTTTTTGTGAAGATGGCTCCACTTGCGGTCCCCGACACTGAGTGCACATGAGCTGGCAGCATCACCAGCAGCTCTGGGCTGGCCTTCTGAGACCAGGGTGGACCTGCTCCCCAGCCCTTGGCAGCACTCCTCCATGAGGGAGGCCCCAGGGGACCCTTCACAGTTCCTGACCACTGGAACTGGCTGCTCTCAAATCTGCATTTTTTTTTTCATGAGGTGTGACTCATCGGAGTAATCTGGCTGCAACCTCGTAAAAATGGCTTTTCTAGAGCCATGGAAACCACAAGATCCCATTACAAGCTGTTTCATTTTCGGTGACTAATGGAAGGTCAGCAGTAATCAGACAAGAGGAAATTCTTAACTCTTTCTCGGATTCTCTTTTTCCTCTTTAGTAAAAACAAAGCTCACCAATAAATGAAATTCAGCTCAGATGGGTATTCTTCGTACATGCTGTGCCAGTGCCTGGTTAGTTGACAGAAGACTGCCAAACGTCTGTTCAGGTTTCTTGGTTTTTCTTCCCAAAAAACCTGTTTGCCCCTTGTAAGATATTTCAGCTACTTCAAAGGTCTCAAAACAGCTTCTTTTTCTTTTTCTTTCCCATTTGTGATTTTATAGATCATGTAAGTGAAGGTGATAAGGAGTGAAGTATCAAGGTTGCAAACTGGATCCCTGAGCAGATAAGCAGACCTTCATGGCCAGATAATAGTACAAGCCACTGCAGTCAGTGTAGCCCAGTTCTGCAGTGAAAATTGCAGAGCTGGGACTCAGGAGGTCTCACTCATTAATTTAATTGTAGCAGATAGAGAAATGAAGAAGGTAAGAGGGCAAACAGACACAGAAACACACTTTCGAGCTTACAAAAAAATTGAGTTGCATGTGCTCTTGGCCCTATTAATGTAATTGATTCAACATAGACCAACTTTCAGACCTATGCAGAGCTCTTGTAAAATGAATGTGAGCAGTATGCTGAAAAATGTAGAGACATGGGACACATAAGCAAAGAGTGGGACTAAACTTATGGTTGGCAGGATGGGCAATGCATGACTGAGAGGTGGTGGGCTGTGGAGCATCATATGCACTTTAATTATCAAGTGCTTTTTAATGTCTGTTGGGGGCCTATTCAACTTAGGATGATTACATACATAGGCAAGAGTCTGCAAGCGTAGTGGGCTCTGCATTGTGCTTAATACTGAAGGAGGACTATTGCTGGGGTCAGAGACCTACCCAGCCAAAGATTCACTAAGTGACCCCAAAGTCAGCATGAGCATGTGTAATATAATGCAAAGGATTGTATGTCATATTTTTCTGCCTCTTTTCCCACATTGCTTTTTCCATATTGTTATATCTGTTTTCAGCTCAGCGCAGGCCTGAGCGATAATGGCAGATGACTCATGGACCGGACACCAGAGGCAGCACGTTTATCCCATGTCTGTTGGCCGAGTGCTACTGACTGAAATCAATGGCTCTTGTCTTGCTTGGACCTGCTTGAGAAATGGCGCTTCTTCTTCTTCTCCACATTTTCACCTTATGAAATCTCCAGGGGTGTGCCAAACTCACTCATGGCTTACCTCACCCACAGGGGGGAACAGATTTAGGGAAGCTCTAAACAGTACAGGTAAGTGAGGTGATTTTATTTTTTGAGTTCTTCATTTGCCTTTGTATAGAAAACTTCTAAAAATGGCTTGTAATTGCAGGTGAGGAGATAACTGTGTTGGGGACAAATGGACACCTGTGCAGTTCCTCCCAGCCACAGTCTGGGGGAATTTAGGAAGCTGTGTAACCACAGGGATGTTTCTTTTCTACCTCACGTAGCTGGTGCCATTATAGGATTAATTTTACGGAATTGGCCTAAAACTGTTCTAAAAACTTTCCCTATGGCAAAGATAAAGAGTAGAGAGGCTTTTAATACTAACCCCTGCACCTTACAGGTACTGAAGTGGGAGGACCCCATAATTCAGAATGAGACATGGGCTCCCTGTTAGCCACCCAGTATTGTGCCTGGCCTCTGGGTCACACGGAGAAGTCCTCGCCAGGCAGCGTTGTCCCAGGTCCAAGAACCAGCTCACCCTTCCAAGCCCAGTGCCACAGCCAACGGGGCTCACCAAACTGGTGAGATCTTGTGGATGCTGCAGGAAAGTTGTGAGTCACAAGCATCGTTTCCTGTTAGCATCACTTTGTACGGCTTCCCACCTCGGACTGTATAAAAGCAAAAGCTGTGCCATCTCCAAGGACACACATGATGAAATGCAGGGGCTTCTTCTCGGGTGGCTGCATCTTTAAACAAGCTGGCTAAATGAAAAGAGCATTATCAGAAGGTCTGAGTCCTTTGGAGGTCCAGCTCAGTCATGCTGTTTAGTATCTATGTACTTGTCACTTTGCTTTAGTTTCATCAAGTAAGGAAAGGTGATGAAAACCAAGGAAATGAGTTAAAGTGACCCCATGCTGGATAAATTGAACACAGTGACAGACTAGAGGCAAGGGCGGGCTTCCCTGAGTAGAGCAATAAGCAGCTGATGGGTGTGATGAAATACACAAATGCTTCTGTCCTGTGGATTTTACTGGAGTTAAGATGTTTCCTGCCTGTGACAAGTGATGAGAAGAGATTTTTTTCAGGTTTCTTATTGTAACATCTTTCATAATGCAGACATCTTCTGCATGCTCTTCAGTACCAGCAAAATAGGTGTCTCTTAGAAGCCCTAGAGAGGACCATAAGAACATTTCAACAAAGTGATGACTCACACCATTCTCTTCCCTATATGTTGTTATTGATCCTCTTAATGGCCCTCATTTATTGACTTCCTTTTTGCAGTACCAGGGGAACATTGACTGGGCATTCCTTAATATTTTGGGTCTAGAGGTTATTTGGCTGAAGATGAATGTAGTTATAGTTTCATTGGCTTCCCTCTGTTGTCTTCCTTTCCAATGGCTGCGAACTTCCTATAAGAAAATCATCAAAGTAAATAATTCTGTCCCACACTGTGGTGATGAGTCCCGAGGAGAAAAATGGGCTGCATCATTTTTAGTACAGAACAGAAAAGCTTAATCTAGGGATGCCCAAAGACATGCCAGGCTGCACTAGAGGTAGAATTCATCCATTCAAACCCAAGAGTTAAAAGAGGCTTCAAGTTTCTGTGAAATGAAGCTTAGATACTGCAGTCAGCGTTTTGCCTGGCTTTAGAAGTAACTGCTGACAAAGTCAATGTGACGTACTGTGCAGTGAACCCTATATCACAGTATCCATTCAAATCCTGGTGCAAATACCAAGTAGTCGAAGATTTAAAGTAATTGACATCCTGTCAGGAGCAGAAATGGGGACAGCATCAATACAGAGAATGTGAATTGGATCTTTTCCTGGGACATTGATTTACAGGCTTCAGATTGGAACATCAATAAAAGTGACTTAAAAATGGCCTTACGATGACGGAATATTTTTTGTTGGAACAGAGTGTATGTGTAAATGTATATATAACACATATAGCAGCTGATTTGAAGATAATCAGATGAAAATATTGATGTGAAGATCAGGTAAAAATCTAGCTTCTTGCCTAGCCATCTTACACAAATGAAACATAATAACCCAGAGACTATTTTAAACAATTATTTCCTACAATCCTACCTTGCCTTGACCTTTTCAAACTTGCCATTAATGTAAAAATGTGGAAAGTTAACTCATTAGGATTCTGAATATCAAATTTTACCTTGGCTTTTTAGGTAGGTCGTGCAGGAAAACTGTACATGACTCTAAAGACTACTGCAATAAAATACAACACAAGGCCAGAGTGAATATGGAAATTTTTGAGATACAATGTCTCACGAGCTGCCGTACATTGGCACTCATTAGCTGCTACCTGAAGAGATGGTTCGATAGGCATTTGCTTAAGATCCTGAGGTTATCCTAGACATAAGCACCAGACATCGGTGAACCAAAACTATCCTAAGATATTCAAGGAGCAAACCTATTAAAGACTGCAAGTGTGCTCTGTCCATCTGTGGCTTGGCAGAATATATAACCCAACACCACCTGAAGCTGACACAGTGTAAGTGCTCATTGGAAGGACTGGCACATATGAGGTCATTTTGGCTTTCCCTGCAAACACCTGTCATACAACATGCACAACGAACTGGACAGAGCTTTTTTAATCTTGTGAAGTGCAAAAGCAGAACAGACACAGAGATGTGCATGAGAAAGATATTTTTTTCAGTCTAGGTGAGAGAGTGTTAGACAGGAAAGAACTATGAAGTTATTGTTCATTGAGACGTTTGTGTGCTGTGTATTTAAGTGGATGCTGGAAATGATAAAGTCATGCTCTCCTCCCCTTTTTAAAAATAATAATAAAAAGTAGTTCAGCTGCAGAAATTTTAGCACCGATTGGGTACTGGGTATTAGCTGCATACTTGTGCACTGAATCCCGCTACCTCTGTTGCATTGGACAAACTGGGAGTGTACTTTCTCTTTTTGCAGAGAAGGAGCATGGTTTACTCTCCTGCTTTTGCTTGACTGACCAACAGGTGAATTCAGAGTGAACAGGTCAGCTTAGGAATAAGAAGGACCTAAAGAGATCAAAATAAAGGTAAGTGTCAATGTTCACAAAAGTTTTTTGTAAAAAGCAGCCTATGAACATTCTCAGTGCTCCTGGCTACTGAAAGCCCCATTTTGTAATCTTGCTGAAGTGAGCTTCAGGCTGTGCCCCTCCAGCCACAAACAGGTATCTCCTTTGGAGAGGACGTGAACATACAGTTGCTCATGGGAACAATGCAGAATTTTTTTCCCACTCTGAACTTTAGTGTGGAAAGCATTACCTTTAGACTGCAATTGGTTTAGCAATAGATGGGGATTTGAATCCTGATGTAAGTCAAACAGGTGCCACATCATATTAATGGCAAACAAAAGGTTTGCTGCACCACCTATCTGGTTGCATTAGTCAAAGTTAATGAATTATTTATTCATTAAGATATGTCCTCCAGCATCTGCACATTCTGCTGCAAACTGTTCAGATGGCAGCTCGGGCCCTTCAACTCAGCAGAAGCATAAATCTGGCCATCACCAGTGGGGGTCGGAAGCACAGGAGAAGGGTACTGCAACAAGCTTTCTGTGCTGTTATTTTTCCAACCCTTTTAACAATTTCCCCCTGTGTTGGACTGTGGCACTATCTGATCAGTTTTCTGTGCCCTTATCTTGCTATGAACCCGGCAGCACCTGGGGCTTTGCTTCCCTCTGGTCAACAGTCTTACCTACTCTCACCTATAGACAGTATACGGTTTTTCTCCAGTTTACTGTGTGCTTCTTTTGCATTTCTGCAAAGTTAGCAGACTTGTGATCTTAATTTTAAGTCAGTGCTTAAATCTTGGGCGTTAGGCCGTGCTTGGAGAAAGGGAAGAGGGATAGGTTACCGAATATTCCCTAACAATTTTTCTGAATTTGACCTGCGATAGTCTTCAAAGCTACCAGGGTTTATTTACCACTAATATTAACAAAGCAGGCATGCCTGTCCAGTTACATTGCTTGTTGTAAAGCCTCTGCCATTTGTTGTTTGTTTGCTTTGGCATTTAGCAGATTCCCGGATACTTTTTGCTATTTTCTGTCTCACTTCCCCTCGCATCCCCAGGACTGCGGGGCAGAGCCCTCCTCTCCTAAAGGAGGCCTCCACCCTCGCTGTGGCAGGGGAGAGAGGGGCCAGGGAAAGCAACAGGCGGGGATGAAAGAAGGATAATGACACACAGAGGAAGAAATTGCATTGAACAGGAGGCTGCTGGGATACTCGGTGCCCTTATTGCACCCGCCTGTACTGCTCCACTCTCTCCTCTGCTTTTCCTCGTGAGGAATCTGCTGCATAAAGACCAAGATAAGATGAGATGAAGAAACCTGTGATTGCGTTGGAACAAAGAAAGGATAGCACTGGGCTTTACTGAGAAGATGGGGAAAGCCCATGGTGCAGAGTAGGAGGAGGTAAAGGCAGTAGAGGATGTCCAGGTGCTGCCCTGCAGAACAGGAGACTCCTAAAGCTGCCAGTCCTACAATAGGGAAAAGTTCAGTGGTAGCAGAACAAGGCCAAAGACTTTAAAAAAAAAAATCTGTTCAGACTAAAATGTCCCAACAGTGTGCCTCCGGTCCTCTGTGGGGTTAATGACAGCCAAGGGTGCACAGCGGTAGGCAGGACCAAGCCAGTGCCATATGCATCCTGGGTGAGGGATGCTATCTTCTTCTCCTTGGTACTGGGCAGGGGGTAATCCAGCCTGTGGGTCTGCATCTGTCACAAATAACACTGATGGTACCGGTGTCTGATCAGGGATGCTGTATTTGCCATAACTTTCAAGAACATGCTCTCTGCTCAGGGGAGGGAGCCAGGGCAGATGTTTGTCAGGTGATTTTGGAGAGACTTTCAAGCAGGGTGTCCTGGACCCTCCCTGATTTGTCTCTTGGTGTGTTTTATGTCCTGTGTGTGAACAGAAAAGCTGTTGCACTTTTAAATGGCTGTCTGTAATTTGGTCTGGGCTTTGGGAGAGAGACTTAGGCCCTGAGAGCTGAGCCTGGGCTCACAGGTCCTCTGCAGTGTTGCCCCACAGGCTTGACAGAATGAGGAGCACCAAACCCAGGTTTTGTTACCAAAACAAAAAATGCCTCTTGGTGCATGCATACAACCATGACTATTTGTATGTAGTCCCTTGTCAGGCCGAAGCTGTCACTTTGCAGACTGCCAGGCCGGGTAGTACCCCTGGACTGCTGTCTGTGTGCAGGTGTGATGCTGGTTTGCACGCTGTTGTCAGGTTGCTCCTGTCTCACCATCATTCATTTCCATGAAAGCGTGTGTGTGCTAAAAGACATACGTGCGTACAAACAGGTGTATGTGTATGCATGCCATCCACTGCTCATGTGCTTCGGAGCATCCTTTAAAAGGCAGCTCACACTTTAAAATTAATATTGGAAGTCTTTATTAGTAGGAACCAATTAGAAGCATAGTTTGGTATAAACATGCCTTTATTCAGTAATTCACGTTCCTAAAAGTGCTTAATTCCTTAAGACTCCACTTGCTCCATTTTGGATTTTGTAGTACCAAATACAGATGCAAACTTTCATTTTGTTGCATGGTCATTTGCAGTCCTACAGTCTAATTTTTCCAGACCAGCCTGGACAACTCTTTGCAGTACAAGGCAGGTGGACACAAGTGGATGAAGAAATAGGGATGGGATGGAATATGCAGGATGTGAGCATTCCCTTGTCCAGGGCTCAGCCTTTGACAGGACTTGGGAGAGGCAAGCAAAACTCTGGTTTTGCAGGTCATTCGGTGTAGTGGCAGATGCTTTCATTTTTCATCTCCAACCTGCACACTGTGTCGTCATTTCTAAGACCAATCAGGCCAAAATCATCCCAGATCACAAAACATGCTTATCTTTTGTTGGAGCCCTTGGAAGTAGCCCATGGACCAGACCACAGAAGTTGAAACAAATTTATTTTAGAGCTTGTCAGTCTTTGAGTTTCCTGCCAGAAGTGAGGAGTAGGAGTTTATGATGTCTTTCACATCGGAGTGCTCTGGGACTTTATTTACTAATGCTTTTAATAAGGTTTTGATCTTCAAGTGAAAAGTCCAGTAGAATGACAAGTGACTGCAATTAGTAAAGCAAAATCATCTCTCCTTTTAATGTTCAGTTCTTTCTCTTGGCTGTTATGATCGTGTATATAATTCTCACTTGTCTCTGCTGATATTGGGACTCAGAGGAGAAGGTTGCAGCCTCATGAGCAATGCAATGACTGCTTACCATTTGGTTTCTTCACAGAGATTGGATGTGGCAGCATCTTGTTGTCATGATTATTGCCTGAACCAGCTAGGAAGTTAAATATTTCATTATGATGATTTTGATACTTGCACTGATCTCCCGTGGATTCATAATTGAAGACATCACAAAACAAACCAAACCTCCCCCAAACAATTGTGTGTGTCTAAATCACCTACATATGTTTCTTGTTCCCAGTTATGCATGGGTTTCTTTTTAATATAACTCTTGGCACGGCAGAAACCATGCTGGTGACATTATTGGTATTGTTGGCCTAGAATGTTTTCAATAACACCGAGTTTGTTGGACAGAGTGCGAATTAGTTGTCAGTTCTTGAGAAGTCAAAATTTAATTGCTGATCAAATGTTTAAAATATGACTAGTATTAGCGACAGCTTTCTATACAAATTCTTTCTTGTGACCATTAGGCAAGAAGCCAAAAACTGGCAGCGTGGCAGCTCTGCTCAGCAGCCACAGTTTGGAAGTCAGCTCCAGGCTTCTATTCCAGACTGAAATTCTCATGTTTTTCAGAATTTTTGGGGTTTTTTTTTCACTTTGGCAGGAAAAACTGAAAATAAGTTTAAGCCAACCTGAAATAAATCTTTCCCCCATTCTATTTTTCCAGGACAGTTGTCAAGATGACAAATCAGTTATTACACAGCTCTATCTATTATGTTCCATATAAATCTATAGTTCCTATGAGACTGTTCTCCATCACTCCACCTTCTTTCATAGCCGTTGTAAAAAGGGCGTGGAATCAAAGTATTTTTTGCAGATGTCTCTGAAAAAAAGTGGACTTTTACCTGTGAAACCACAGAAGAAGCGAGAGTAAACCAAAGCAGAAATTTTTACCGAGTTCAGCTCCAAACATATTGTATTTTACAGATGAATCTATCCTTCCTTCCTGTTTGTGTTGAGATTATCAGCCCATCAGTACTGTTCTTCCCTTCTTCTGACTTGCACATGCCTCTCTTGACAACGTAGTGTGCAAACCGATTAGTCACACTCCACTGAAGTACTGTTAATCTAATAGATAGGTCACTGTTAGGTCAGGGAAAGGGGAGGAGAAAGAGAGATTTACTGTGGGAAGAGACACTGGCATTATACAGGAGCCCACTGGTCAAGGGCAGTGATGCTTTCCACTCCATCAGCACACCAAGGTCAGAACTTTCCTTCTGCAGCTGGGGGGGGGGGGGGTGTGAAGTTAATCCAGGATTAATGATGTCAGATTCCCTTAACACACAGAGTTACAAGTTCAGGATAGGTGTTCCCAGGATAGCAGACCAAATGGGTCATTTGTCTGTAGCAGTATGGCTGTTCAAAGGTTCTTCAACCTCCTTGTCCAGGACCTTTTGCTTACTCTAAAAGCAAAATGTGAAACCTGCTTGTTCCAGTCGCTGGCAAAAGAGCCTGACCTATGGCCCCTGTAACCTCAGCAGATTCCCAGAAGTATCTGCCTGAAGGCATGCACCAGAGCGGGTTGACCCTTCAAGGCCAACAGAGTCCTTCTCGAGAGCAAATTCCTTTCTCCTTTTGCCGGCTAAATGTTTCTCTGTGCTCATTTCTTTACCTACACTGTCATCATCTGGAATTTGCCTTCAAGTTAAACACATCAGTTAATGTTTGTACCATGTTTGAAAAGCCTGAAGTACTACAATTCATTATTATTTCTTTTGTTTTCTTCCTGATATTCTCTCCAAGTCCAGATCACACGGCACACACACTTCTCCCTATGTAGCCTATTGTCTTACATCTGAACAACTGATCCCTGTTTTCAGCTCAGTCGCTGCCTGTTTAACTCCTGTGTTGCTGGAAACACGTTGTGGAACCAGGGAGAGTTAAACACTGTTAATTGCTTCATATTGTAATCATAATACTGGCTTTACGCCTGATTGTAAAAGCCGGTGAATACACATCTAGTGCATTTCTGCAGTGTGCATGTGTAGCACAGTGTTGTCTTCTGATAAGCAAAATCTCCCCCTCTCTCTTTCCTTCTTTTCTACCTAGCTGTCCGTTGGCCACAGACCCCGCAGGGTCCTCTGTGGTTTTCCACCGGAGCATTAGAAAACGCAGGAACATGCCAAATGTGGGTGAAGTTTTGGGACATGAATTTGTGCTAAAAGCTTCTATGGAGCATGCGTGAACTATTAAAGGACAGTTTTGGTTTTGCAGTTTCTTTCCCCCCCCCCCGCCAAAGACTCATAGTTCGGGAAATTTTTTACATGAGTTTTTACTCTTTAGATGCAAAGGCTGTGTCAGTGACAAATATCAGGTCCTTGCTCCAGAGCATGCGGTTCAGAGTTGCTTGTGCAAGGATCTTATGGGCGTAAAATCGCAAACAACAGCTTCTGCTTTGGAAACAGACCAACTATTTTGCTGAAAATATTCCAAAAATATTTCAGGCTGGACAGAGCCATCGGGGTCAATTCAAGCCAAGTGGCTACAGCCTGGCAAAAAGAATGAAATGAAAGCAGGGCCTGAGAGCAGGAAGCACTGAGTACCAGACTCCATGATATGAAAGAAATTGGTTACAACAGTGCTTATTCTGGAGTGCCTGAAAACATCCAAAAGTAAGAATCCAGCTAGGGCAGAGAGACAAAAACCCCCCACTCTTTTGTGGTAGTTCTGTTTCCTCAGGGACCGATCTATTTCCAGCTGTGATGAGTTCAAGTAAACTGCTCTTGTGGTATCAGAGGTAATATTTTTAGTGGGCACAAATGAGCCTGGTTGCATTCGAAATAGTAGCTGCCCAAATTTTCTTTTCCGTGTTCATTGCAGCTGGCATTGGCGCTCCATGTTAAGGGGGAAGACCCAGTGGAGCATAGCATGGTGTTGCTTGTTTTCCTCACCCCTTAATTTTCCAGGCTGATAAACGTGGTAGAGGAGATGCACGCAACAGTTAATATCAAGGTTTGCAGCTGGAGCAGCTCAGCTACAGAATTTCCCTGCAACCATGAGGACTCAATTCAGCCTGAAAATCCCAAGGCAGCCTCTGCACTGGTCTTTGAATCAGCACAGGCCCCCTATGGGGAGTGCTCCTCTCTGGCACTGATGTGTCCTAGGTTGATCCACCTCCAAATGCATGTCCGCCAGCGTGGCTCTCAGCCATCAGGCCCCCAGCCAACACCCATCAATCTTGCGAGGGCATGTCTTGGGGTACTCTTGTCGAGTCCAACAGCCTGCCCTTATTCTGCCTTCTTTTTTCTTCCACATCAGACCTTTCTTTTCTCTGACCATCACATTTCTTGCTTCTCTCCAAGCTGTCAAACATCTGCGTCACACTTTCCCCTCCTTGTCCTTCTCCATACCCAGATCCTGCTTACACTTACTTTGTTCCCACACAGAGAAAAGCAACACAGGACAAAAGGTCCATGAAGCTGTGAGAATTGCTGTCAAAGTTGTTATCCAGGCTATGAACTCACCAGCTTTCAGGACATAATGAAACATTTTAAATACGATGCTTGGATAGATCGGGGGTGAGGAGTTGCATAATGGAGGTCTTTGACTTTATTGCAGGTAGTTTACTTGGCTCTCAGCTGTCACTTTTCCAATCCCCAGCAACTCCTACCTCTGACTTCATTCTCAAGCTTTCCTATTTTGCCCGTGCTCTTTGCTTGCTGGGTTGCTTTGGTTGGGGAGAGGACCTGTTTATACCAACGCCTATTGGACAAGTTTGGTTTTTCTGGGAGCCTTGCCAGTTGTGGCTGAAATCTCTCAACCCGTGAGTAGAAAACCCATCAAAAGCCCTTCAAAGTTGGTAAACACAATGGCCTTATCCCACCTCCAGACTCTTCTGTGCACATTGGACTTCAGTGAAACCATCTTTTGTCAGACCGGCGATCCAACCCACCCATGTTTCTGTTCTGCAAACATAGCCTGGGGCTTTTTTCCGTGCTTAGGGTCGCAGCCTGCACATAATCCAGACCCTCTCCAGCAGGACCGTCCTGCCCTGCTGAATCCACTCACACACACGGAACCGCAGCCACTCAGAAATTCAAACTTCTGCTTTAATGCAAGTTTTGAGTTGATTCCTGGTGGGGAACAAAAACTCACTAAAGCTGTTCACTTTGCTTCAGTGACCTCTTTTTCCCCTAAGTGCAGTCTTGAACCTGAAGCACCTCCAGCGTTAAGGAGAGTGCTAGAAACAGCAAGAAAATGCGGTGTGCGCCCTGAAAGCAACAGAAAAATGGATCGGACTGTTCTTACAATTAAAAGACTGACCAAAATATCCTGATGAGGCATGAAGGCACTAATGAGTCACACCCCAGGATGGGCTAAATAGTAATAGAAAAAAAGCTTCTTGTTTCAGTTCCCTGCTGGGGTGAGAAGGTTGATTCTCCATTACCGACTGGTTTCTTTTCCCTCTTCAGTGAGTTACTGGCTGCAATTTATGATTAAATAATTCCTTTGGGAAATTATTCCTTTTGGGGAAAGAAATATGAAAAGGAAAAGAGATCCCCCCTCCTCCCCATTCATCAAACCAAAGAGACTAGCATTAAAAAAATTCTGATACCATGAGACGGGCTAGCTTTTGCTTCAAATTTTGTTTGGCTGATTATTCTGAAAATGGATTGAGCAGTGCCCTTGAATCTTTTTCTTCTTTTCCACTGAACATTAGCAAAAAAGAAATTGTTTTACTACGAAAAACAGCTTACATTTCATAGGTGACCTTTTGTCTCTGGCAAAAATGTTTTTGCTACATCTTTTTGAGAAGGCAGCCTTACATTATTTATGATAAGCAGCTTACCAGGACAAATCTAGTTTAAATCAAATTCTAGCAAAAATGTCCAGCTTATGTGACCTGAATTCAGTGCTGTTGTGGATGGATTTGCCTTAGCCAGGGCAAAGGATCGGGATTTTGGAGCAAAATGTGGCAAAAGATGAGGTCAGGCCAGAGTTCTGGCATCCACAGTCATGGTCTTCTACATTGCAAGAAGTGCTGGGAGGAACTTATTGATTCCTAACGCTGTCGTGACTCTGTTCGTGGTGTTGTATGTATGTCGATGGCAGAGGTAAAGCTGTATGGGAGAGACTTTTACCAAGCAACCTTTAGGAAAAACATATAACAGCAACCATAACCCTGCTGGAATTAAGGCTTCTTGGTAGGCAGGAATGTATTTGTGACTTGCATTAATATGTTCAGCAATGAATACAGTGTACCTGCAAGATAAATTGGATGTCTTCCTCCATCATCCAGTGTTACAGGAAGCTGTTTTGCTGATACAATGCAGAGAATGGAAACTTGGCTAACTGGTTCCGAGGGCCCAGAGTAAAGAGTCCAATTAGGTGTCCTGCAACTGACATGTTATTGTATGGTATTAGGGAAGACGAATGATGGCTGTGTTGGGGCAGACCATTTCTGTAATTTGAGAGAGAGAAAATCAGCTCATTGTTGATCCAGATTTTGTCATAAGTAATTTGAAAGTTCTCTGTGGGTTCAGCTGAAAGGCATTTGGAGACAATGAGAAAATGCATGTTGATGTACTTTGGATTTTGGTAAGAAAGCAGTGTTTTATGATCATCCTGGTCCTGTNTGGGGGGGGGGGGGGGGGAGTTCAATCACTTTTTTCTAGCTCATTTAAAAAAAAAATTACGATATAATTACACACACAGCAATAGTTCAGTCCAAGAGACTCCTTGAATGCCATTAGGAGACGTATCGTATCCAAATGCTGCCAATGTTAGCTAAAACTTCAGAAGCCTGAGCCAAACTGAGAGGCACAATTTTTCCTTCCTTCCTCCTTCTATTTTTCACTCTTTTCCTCATCACTGCAACTAAAAATAATGTGCCCTGCTTGCCTCATTTGCTAACTAAAACATGTATACCTGCTTGTTAAGCTGTAATTTTAGCTTCACTTTGATTGATAGCTCAACTAGGAAAGGTTTCAATTTCCATCTTGTACAGACACATTCAAATTGCTTGGCAAGGCTGTTAGATGCATTGCCTTTGTAGTCATTGTGCAGACTGGAGCTTCCCCAGTGACTGAAAAAAGTTTAAATTAATTTAATGAATTTTGGGTTCTTTCTCTTTTTCCCCTTTTTTAAGCTAGTGCTTTAATAAAGCACTGGATGTTTTGGAATGGTGAATGCATACCTTCTGAGTGAAGTGCAGCCAGAGCTACAGCTGCGACTCTCTTCCTATACGCGTTGCTCAATAGGCTTGTGGGAACGGATGGAGCAGACTGCTGGGACTGCCAGGCGGGACAGCTCTGCTGTTATTGCTGGCTTGGGCCCAGTTTAATACCTCGTGTGTAGCTGAATGTAGGAGAGATGTTGAAGAGGTGTTACTAGAAAAACGCTGCTTTAAAATGGGACCCCTAAAAAACCATAATGGTGTTAATGTTTGTTCTAATTGTACACTCTGGAGCATCATGTTAATACTTGAGGAGGCTAAGGCTTTTTATTTTTAATGGCTCCATGCCTACTTGCAGCCAGTGGATCAAGCGCTTTGCCTGTCTGCTAGTCCATAAAGGGTCTGGACGCTTTGCCAGCCACATGCACTACTGTCCATTGCGGACTAGCGTACCAGGCATGGAAAGTACTTGTGTGACTTGTAGTGAAGTACTAATAGTGCTGTGACTGATGGTGTTTCTTCTTTGGTAGAAGCAGCAGGGACTGTTTTTTGGAGCAGAGTGCCTTGAGTTGAATTCAGCCTGAATAGGTGTGGGGGACTGTTTGGGTATGAAGTCTTTCTTTGTAAGAAGACTAGAAAAAAGCAGAGAGAGAGAGAGAGAGAGAGAGAGAGAGAAGGCAAAAGCCAAGTGGTCCAGACTGTCCGAAGCCAGTATTCACTTATTGGTACTTCTGAATAACTAATGCAGAGCAACTCTGGCAGGATAAAAATGGCCCTGCTGGGTCAGGGTAATGCCCTATAGGTGACTGTGGCTAGTAGTGAATGCTTAAAGAAGGCACATCAATGTACATCCTTTCAGCAGTCAGAGGCTTTAACCTCAGCATCTGGACCGTCATGGTCCAGCAAACAATGTACCTACATTCCATCAATGTATTTCGTTTCCCAAACTCAACATAAACTTTTTGCCACCACAACATTTTGTGGCAATGAGTACTAGGACTAACCCCATTCCCTTAGTCAGGTCCAGGAATGAGTTGCACATTTTAATAGTTGATTGTATGAAAATTTATTTTCTTCGGCTTTTTTTTTGGACTTGCAGCCAGAGAGTGTTACCGGACACTCAGTGCTTGTTTTACTAGCGGGATGATTTTTTTAAAAAATTGGTTTAGTTAAATCAGCTTCTCCGTCGAAAGCTTCCACCCAGCTCTGCTGATCAGAAATCTCCATTCACTTGAGATAAAATTAGCTGGGAGACTGTAACCTCTTGTTAGCAACGTGGGTAGTAATATCCTCAGATGGTAAAACCAGATTTGGAAGACAACATCTGCCCAAGTCTCACACTGTGAAAACCAGCTTTTAAAATGAAATAAGCTTTGAATGGCTTTTGCTGAACTAGTCCAGTTGAACCTGAGGGAGCACCTCTGTGTTAGCAAGACTACTTTGTTGCATCTTGTTTTGGATTTGGTAGGGTTTTGTCCTCTTTGGGTATGCTTATGTTTTCCTTGGGTACACTTTGGTCCTCTCCGGGTACACAGTCGATGTCTCCTTGCATGTGTCATGCAAATAAAAAAATCCTGGTAATAAGTGGGTGAAATCACAAGCCAGTTCATTTCGCTGCCCCCATTTCTTTGTAATCAGAAGCTGAAGTCACTCCAGAAAATGCAGAGGAGGCTCTGCTATCCATGGCATGCCATGCCTGCAGTTAGCACACATTTTAAATCACAGTTCTAGAGCTTATTTATACAGCTAAATGTCATATGTTTAAAAATAATGAGTTTATTCAGAAAGAAAAATTCTCCCCAAAGTGATTAATTAATGGAAGGAGACTCATTCCCAGTGTAACAGCCAGCTAGAATTATTCCAGGCCTCCTCCTGAAGTCAATTACCTGTTGGAAAATCTGTTCACTCCACCAAGCTGGTCCAAGTTCAACAGCTAGAAATAATGAAGCAATGGTATATAGCAAGAAACAGTAAATTTTTCATAATTGCTTGTGCATCTCATTGTAACGCGTAAATCAGATTCTAAGACAACAAACCGTTTTGAGAGTTTAAAGTTAAAAATAATAGGGTTTAGGCAAACAGTGACTTAGATGTTTTTCATAGTGAGAGTTTGCTTTTTGCTAATGTTTATATGTCTCCTGAAAAAGCAAGTGACAGTGACATTCTTAAAACCGCATGTAGGACTTAACACTTGCTGACTCTTCAGCATCTTCCTCAGATTGAATTTAACGGGAAAGAAAATGGCTGTGCCATAGAGCACTATCACAAAATTGCAATTGCTGCCCTTCAATAATCCTCACCTCAGCTTGCAGGCAGCTGCAAAGCACAGGCGGGCACATGGATGCTCTGCTCTCCCAAGAAAGCTTCCTTATTGCTTCTTGCCTAGTCTTTCAGCTCATACATTTGTGCAGGCCCCAAGTGAGCAGGATCGGGTGAACTATAACCATGGTGAACTGCTTTGCTGGACTGTGATGGCAGCTCAGTATCCCTCCTGGTTTGGTTTTGCTCTTTGCTCCCTACTTCCAGAGTTTTATAATGGAGTTATAAAAACACATTTCACAGTGAAACTTGGCAAAGTGACAGCCAAGAAATGATTTTTCCCTAGTAATTTTAAATGCATCAGTACAGTCACTGTTAAGATATTCTATGAAACAGAGGATGGGGGAATAATGGTATTTAAAAAGCTTGATGTCTCATGTTGATGTTGATGGGGAGATGTCATTTGTCTTTTGTTCATAAAAAGATCTGAGATCCAATAATTTCAAAATACTAATGGCATGCTACCTAAACACTAAATGAGTCTATTGACTAGGGCTGGGACTGCTCTTTTCAGGTGGATTCAGAACGTCTTGTTTAGTAAAAGGAAAAAAATCTAATTACAGGTATTTATGCAGTTGACAGACCAGAGAGGCTCCAGTGGAGTTCTCTTCTCTCTGAAGTAAATGAAATGCACCTTGTAAAATTTCCAGTTACAAACTTACCCAAGGAACTGTTCTGATCTTCAGGGTAACTACTACAAGATTTGTAGGAAATGTGATGAAAGCAGATTTTTTTTTGGGTTTTGGGTCTCGTTTTTTGTTTACATAAGTACTGAATGTCTGACACAAGCTAGCAACAGTTCAGTCAGGAAATTCAAAGCCACGCTTGACCATGCGTTAGCAGCTCATTGTCATGGTTTGTCTTTTCACTCAAAAAAGTAAAAGTCATATCAGACATACAGTAACTGAAAATTGCTTGGGAGGGGTTTCTTTAGGTTTTACCATGAAGTTACTTGAAAGATGAAATTTGAAAGAAAGAAATATTAATTTGGGGTCAGGGGCAAATATACTAATTATGTTTTCTAGCTTTCCTTTGGAGGAGAGAAGTCCTGTAGTTGTATAACATCAAGTAAAGACCTCCCTAATTGAGAGTGTGTGTGGCCAGGGAAAATGAGGTGAAGAGATGCCAGAGAACAAGTGGTGGCTGAGAGGCAGCTATTGGTTTGGAAAAGCATCAAATGGGAGTCAGTGGGGTCTGGGCTGGTGGTGGGGCAGTGCAGGGAAGAGATGGAAGCAGAGGGACGTTCATACATATTTAATATCTTCAGAGGACCAAAATCCTTACTTCTGCTAGGGGACGTACAGAATAATTTCCTTCTCTTCTGTGGAACTACTCCTCCTTCATGCTTTTCCTAAGATCAGAGTCCAGCCCTGTGTGACAAAGAGGTTTTTGGTGCCATTTTTTGTTTTCTGCCTGTAAGATTGGAAGAACCCTACTGATTCACACTGTGGTGATGCACAGCAGTGTTTGTTTGTATTCTGAGGAGGGGGGACCGAAACAATCACACACTCAAAGGAAAACATGCTTACTGCACCCACATACATTAATTTGCCACCGATAGAGATCCTTAGTAACAAAACGGATCATTACGCAAAGATGGTGACTAAAAACTGTAAAATGCATGTTCTGTGCAGTAAGCATCAAGTGAGACAATGCCATGCAGATTTCTGTGATTTATGGTGCTCCATTTTATTGTTTTCTAGGCTTGTACCTGATGAGAAAGGAAAGACCCAAGAGATGGCACAGACGTCATTCTGTTTCATCTGCCTGATTTTTTGGTATTGTTTGAAAGAAGATTTCTTGGGCAGATGTTATTTGTTTTGCAGCCATGTTGTTCTTAAAATATACAAGAAATACACAATGAAGACCAGCAGTGAAAAAAAAGACTACAGAATGCACTTGAATATACAACTTATTATTTTTAACTGCTTTTCCAAAAGGACTGTGCTTTTAATAATAGTCTGCTTTTGTAAAGCGTCTCTCAGATGCGGACTTCAAAATGTGGTAGACAAATTGTCTCAACACGTCTGTGGGATAGGTAAGTACTATTAATCCCTTTTTACAGAGGGAGAAAGCTGAACATCAGAGAGCCGAGAACACTATTTTCCAGCTTTGGTGTTACAAAAGGACTGTCAAAGCTAAGAGTATTGTGTTAAATTCCACCCCCGAAGTCCAATTTCGTCTTTTGCCTTTCCAGCAGAAGGGTTGGTATAACTTCATCTTTTCTGGTCACGGGTTATAAAATGGGCTAAGGCAGGAATGGGTGTGAGATATGGCTGGTCTTTCCAGAGATGTACAACGTGTATCTGAAGTTATTTGTAAGCTCCTAAGTTAAACATTTCATAAATATGTCAGAATGTATGTAGTCTTTCTTAAAGTTCCTCAGCCTGAAACTACCACCCTGTTGCTTGTCTAAGTTTACAGAGTGCAGGCAAACTCCCCGAGAACATACAGCCCTATTAATGTTAGTGGGGTTTTTAAATATCACAGGCATGCTAGGTATTGATTGCTGGGCACATGTAGTCAGCAACCTAACTTCATCCAGGTTCTCCAACAGATAATTCAGAAATACAAGGGACTAATATGAAAGTTAAGTTCATGATGAAAAGAGAAGCCACGGCAATCTATGAAGGCTAAAAGTCTGAAAGCAATTTTCAGTCCTACTAAATCTTAGTCCTTGCATAAAATTTCCTATATTAATAATTATTTTCTTTGCCCACACTTCACTTCTGTAGAGATGAACAGAGAAGCTGGGCAACAGGACACAGTAGTTTTGAGTGTTCATTCTCCAATTCTGGATGTCTAAAAAAGAAACTGAACATGTTGCAAGCTAGTGGGAGGAGTTGCCTTGTCTTCAGGAGTTGTCAAAGAAGCTCTTAAGGAGGCAAAGAAAGAACAAGTTGATTTTAAGCGCGTAGTCTCTTTCATGACTAGTTTAGGTCTTTCTAGCACTTTTTAGGAGCTGCATAGTTCCTTCTGAAGTGTGCTAAAGCAAAGACACCAGAAATACGAAGGTAAGCCATTAGCTCATTAATACCTCCAGGAGAAAATAAAAGAATTAGCAAACTCTGTGATGGGCAGCCACAGCCAAACCAGATACCACCTCTGTGAAATTAGATGTGCTGCAAACACCAACAGCCTGCAATATATGACCTTTAAAAAACATATGTTTTGTAAATGGAAAAATGAACTAGAGAGGCTGCTGGTGAAGCTTTCAAGAAACCTAACTGCTCAGTTATACATTAACATCGCACAAACTTTGCCAGCCGAGCCAGGAGGCAATGCTGATGGGGGCTACACGCTTTCCTTTTTATATAAACCTGCAGAAAAGCTGGTAGCCATGGGGAATTCCCACTGTAGGGCACGATGAATAGATCTTTCTGGTGTTTGTCAAAACTGCTTTTTACAGTATTACATTGTCTTTGGTGCCAGCCCCAACTGCCAGCAGCCGGTCCAGCCGCAGCACCGGTGTTTACCACCACAGGGTGTGGGAACGGGTGGAAAAGCCCAACCAGGGAAACGGAGCTGTGCCCGTGGAAAATGGGTGGCAGGAGGGGAGAGCAGACCACCGGCCTTTGCTGTGGAGAGGGTTATCTTATGCAGGCACGTCTCACCAAAGCAGGTGGGCAAGGGAAAACAGGCAAGGTGCAGGTAATGGGTTTTGGGGAAGGGGGAAATGAGCAATGTGGCAATATTCAATGTGTGGCTTCGCCATGCCAGCCTGCGAGGCCGGGGGCTTTGCACGCAGCAGCAGGGACTGCATGCACAGCGGCTGCAATGTCGCTCCGACGAGCTGTGATAAATTCCAGCTTTGTTAGTGTGCGTGGCAAGTTACCAGGAGCTTGGCAAATTCCTGTGCTTGGAGAGTCTCGTGCTGGGAAGGAAAAATGAGCTCTGAAGTAATAATGATAATAACAGGATTCGATGAGGCAGATGTAATCCACATTTCTTCAGCTGATCCTGGCTTGCAGCACCAATGCTGCTTGACAGAATTGTATTCACAGGGATCTTTTGAAAAGTTCGACACTCAAGCTATGGTGTGGCTCTGACTGATCTACAGCTAAAATACAGCATTTTTTTCTCAGAAGTCATATTTTCAGAGTACTTAATGAGGCAAGTACCTCAAAACAATTGTCCATGAGAGTCAGTAGTTTGGGGAGGGGTTTCCCACTCATTTATAAAACCTCTGATTACGATTTTGCTCTTCTGGCTTACTGTTAAGAAACCTTGGTAGTGCTGAGCTTCATGCAAATATGTATTTGTGGCAAGCCCACTGGAGCCAGAGGATAGCAAATATTGACCCTCTTGTGTCAACAGAAAAGCAAGTGCAAAACTGGCTGTGGGCAGATCAAATTTCATTTTCAAAATAAACATTTGGTGTATTCTTTCTGCTTTCAGCTCAACTTGACGTGTTGATGCTAAGAGGCTGAAATCCCTCCTGCTGCAGCTTGCCTTTGTGTAAGACACTGTTGACATGTCAAATTCTCTGGGATGCTCAGGGTCCAGACAGGCACTGCACACATTTCTTCTTCTTCTGACCCACAATGCCGTCTGTCAAACCATCTCATGCAACATCTTTGGGGCACATTCCTGTACCCTTTGGATACTCTGGAAAACACCCTGCAGGGTTTGGGCACTTCTGAAGGTGATCTAGAGCTTGCAGATTCAGTACACTTCACTAGACCCTTTGGACAAGAAATGTCTGCAAGCTACAGTGAAATCACTGTTATTTCAGTAAGACTAAGGTAAAACACAAGCAGAAGTATTTATTTACAGCACGTACAGTAGGAAAAACAGTCACAGATATTCATGTGAGACTTAAATGGAAAAAAAATGTACACATGCTTGGACCTTTGAGAATTAATCTCAACGTGCCGCCTGGCTGGTGCTTTCCTGACTCACCCCTCGCTGGGCGCTTTTCCCGTCTTCCCCGGCTGTGGCCACAGCTCTCCAACAATTTCCCCTGGCATTAGCTGTCACCACAAGGAGCAATCCTACCGCCTTCCTGCTCCTACCCACAGAGCCACCTCCTCCATGGTGGCCTTGGACAGGCTGGTGGGGTTGTGCAGTGGTGGGGGCTAGACCACCCGCCCATGCTAAGACTTACCTTTATTTTTTGTTTTTGTCAGGTTATCGTTCACTGGATCATTTCTTTCACCCTGTGGACTGTGAGGCTGCAGGAATACTTGGGTTGACACCAGCAAAAGGGCGGGTGAGGAATGAGCGGTGGCCACTGGGCTGGGGAGGGGACCACTGGTGCATCCTGGCTTAAAGTATCTCTGAAATCCTGGCCTCACTGTGAGTGTTTCTGCCTGAAGCATGCCCTTGTTTGGACCCAAATATCTGGTGTCCGTTCATCAACAGAGATACTTGATACAATTGTCTGAATGAGTAAGATGTGTGTAATCCCTGACTGGCTCTTGACTGAGAGCAGATGCGACGGTGATTAGCCACTTTGGGACAGCTTCTCGTCTGAGGAAAGATGGATGTGATATGATAGATGGAAATCTCAGAGGTGTGGGAGCCAGCTGCAGGGTCAGGTTCAAACTGAATGTCGGGCTTGAAGTCTTTGCCTAACCCCAGAGACCTTCCCCTCCAAATAAATGTGAAGCGCAGTGGCGACTGTCACATGCTGAAGCTTGTACAGGGATATACTGCTGTCTACTGAGCAGTGTATGTACAAACACAGGCATTAAATCCTTGCAAGGTATAAATTACACTCTCACCACATCACATATAACTTAATTGCCAGTCACTTAACCAGCACATCTTTAAATGCTCACTTTGTTTTCCCACTGGACAAAGGCATTGCATTGATTTTTACTATATAATTATAGAAGGCCAAGGCAGGTTATTTTTCTAGATGATCTTTCCATGGGTAGCTGAAGTCACATGGGTTCCTAAATCCTGTTCTTGTGGAAATCTGGTAAATCTGCTTTAGTTTTTGCCATCTAGACAGTACCCACCAACATCGTAGTCAAGATTTGCCAGTGAAGCCTAGGGAACTATGATGTGGACCATGACTTTCTTTTCTCCTGGGAAAACATGTGCTTTGAACCTAAAAGATCAAAAAAAAAAAAAAAAAAAAAAAAAAAAAGGGTAGTGTGAAGATGACAATTTCATCTAATTCCACGCAAAGTGATTGACTGCAATATGGTTTGATCAGAAACAGAGGTGCCCTAGCATTTTCTTTCAAACTTGTTGGATTCACAGAGCCTGGCAGGAAGGATCTGGGGAGGAGTTTTGCAGGAATCGCAGCCCTTGGGAGGCTTGTTCAGGTTCACAGCAAATTAGCAGATACACACGTCTGCTCTGTTTCCCCAAATCAGGCAGGCTAGGCAGCTAGTGGGGTAATGGCTCATATAAGGCAAGGCAAGTTAGAGGTCTAAATTAGCCATAACCTCTCAAACAACAGAACTTATATGCACAGGGAGACAAATGCATCTTGGTGACATATGTGTTGTTGGGGCTTTGGAAAATAAATCTGAAATGCCCAGAGCATATGAAATGGAGGAAGATGTTCAGAAATCTGCAGGTACATAACTTTTTCTATTTTCAATGAGTCAAAGTGAAAAGGCAAATGCTGACCCAAAGGATGCTGCTGGATAAAGGAAATACTAAAAAAATAGGGAAGTCACAGGGAATTAAATCAAAATTCTAGTGAAGCAATAACCCATGTAGCTATAACAGAGAAAACAGACTCGAACATTTGTTGAAAAAACCCCATTATTTTCTTCTTTCTTTCCAAAGATTCAGCTAATGAGTGACTCAGCCTTATATAAGAAAAGTCTGGATGGGGCATAATAAACGTGAGTCACTATAGCAAATTTTCAGATTTTCCTTGGGATTCTTCCTTACAGGCTCTTTGTATTGGGAAAAGGAAATGGATGGGGAAAGACTTGCATCAAAATTCATATAGCTATAAATACGGATGAGATTATGCAAACCACGAGAAAATGTCATTTGCTTCCCTTTGCATAAACTTGTGGTAAGAGGGTGGTAAGAGCGGGTACAAGGCAATCTTCACAGGAGAAGCGAAGTGTAAGACTATGGTAAAAAAAAAAAGACCAGAAATACTACAGACACAAGATTTGTGAAGATATGACAACTAGACAGTGAATTTCATTGCTTCAGCCATTTGGAAAACGATCGATTCTGCAGTTCAGTGTCTGATGAGCACAGAGATCAGGCGTGTTTGGGGATGCTGTTCCCCAGGCAGGCAGACATTTGCCGGGCAACCTTTGCACTCTGCTGGAATAGCGACCCATGTCTGAAAGCTGGGTAGTAAAATTAATGCTCCCAACCAAGGCGTATTTTATGGAGCCAGGACAGACACTGAATTTATATTGCTTTTGAAGTTTGTTTATCTCTCTGAAAGCTTTGGAGGGTGACCACCCTCTCATTTCTTTTGTTCTAGTGCTCTCCAAAAGCTCTCCAATTAATCAGTTTTCCTTTTCTTTCCAGTCCCTATGTTTGGGACCTGGAATATGTCTTTATATTAGAAAATAATCATGAAATGCCTTGGGCCACGGCTCAGCGATTCTCTATAGTTTGTTGTAAAGCACAAAAAAAAAAAAAACCCAACCCCATATCCAAAAAAGGAAGGGACCTTTAGGGTCTCTCCTGACTGTCCAGCTAACACAAATCTGTTCTCCTTGAATTGGGTGATTCCCATTTAGTTTAACGTGAAATGTATTTAATAAATGTTACTTTTATGTCTAAAAGCTAATGCCAAGTTTTACTTCTTTTCTGCTGAAAATCAGTCTCCTAGGGCCACAGATGGCTGGTGCTTTTGTCTTTGCCCACCTCACATACTAAAAATGACGGTCTTGTTCTTCCAGGAGAGCCGACTGCGCCCCTACTGAGCACTTCTCAGGATCAGGCCTGCCAGGGCTCTGCACAAGTCACCTCAAATTAAAATTCCTTGTCAGAAAACAGCTCTGGAAAGGCAATATCAAATCCATCCATTATGAAGATAAACACCTGGCAACAAAATTAGAGAGGAGAGGGTAGCAGTCAAATGGGAAGTGCCATTCGGAGGATCCTGGAGCAGACTTCACTCTTGGTTTTTTCACTTGCTTTCTAACTCCGAAGAGCAAATGAAAATGAAACTGGTAAAATGAAGTTCCTAGAAAGAAACTCAAATTCCAGATGGCTGATACCACCCAGGCACCAGCTGTGAGGAGGTAATAAACTCTGTTTTTAAAAAGAAATAGGCAGTGCCAAGCTGCTATTGCTGCACTTTGGGGTTTGTGTCTGCTGAATTCAGCTGGTGTTAAGGGCCACGCACATCCAGGGTCTGCACAGTCCCTGGTATGAGTATCTTCTTTCTGATTGCCATCAGACTATGTAGCATGTACCAAAAGAAATGTTATTTTGGTAGGAGTGAAACCTTTGTCAAGCAATACCAAGGAGCAGCCAAAAGTAATTTGGGCACTGGATATGCTTTCCCTGGAGGCAAGAACTCACAAGGCTTCGAGAGAATCCACGGCAGTCTCTGCAAGGTGAGAGATTGTTTTATCCAAATTTCACCTCATTTTAAACAACTGTAGTTGTTGCTTTTTTACATTGACAAAATGCATTGACTGTGTTGTATAGGGACATCCTGTACTTTGGATGTTGGTTGATGGAGGCAAGGGGCAGGGAAGGGGGGGACTGGGGAGCAGACAGGAGCTGTTTTTGCAGAAGCATCTGGCCGTGGCCCGAGGAGGTGCATGGGGAGGGAGGGAAGATGGGTGCAGTGAACCATGTCAGCTGTGGCGCAGGGGACAGGAGACAGCAGAAGCTGAGAGCACGGCACACCGCGGGTAGGCTGGGCTGGGAACGGCTGCGATTTCAACAGCTGAACTTTTCAAAGGCCTCCTCGCTCAGAAGCAGCACCGTATCTCTGGCCGTCAGACGTCTGAAACAGATGAAAGTGCGTTTAGCTCACAGTGGACTGTGCTGCTGAACCATAAGGAGTCTGTATTTTGGTGCTGGCTGGACCCATACATCCCAGGTACGGAGACTGAGCTACATGCTCAGTGCCAGCTGCGCACCGCTGTGCCAAGGGTCCTATGTCCTGTGGTTGCATTCGGAGCGGTGTGTGCAAGTACCTGGTGACACAACTGGTGACATAGGAGATGAGTGCAACACCTAAGCATGCACACTCCTATGCAATTGCACGTGAATGGGTCTATCTCTTGTGTCTTTATCAACCACAGCCCAGCTGTGGGAAACCAGATTCTCTCCAAGTTCCCAGATTTGCTGATGTTAGGTTGATACTAGCCTATTTCATGCTACAAAGGGATCAAAGGTATGGGACAGACTCTGAAAGCAGAGCAGCTGAGATCAATGAGATTGTGAGGTTCCCTTGCTGCTGCTGCTGCTGCTGTCACAAAAAGTACAAGCTAGCTACTGCTTGAAAGGGTGCATTTCTGCCCCCCTGGCCAAGCCATACTGAGCCTGAAAAAAGTGACTTTTTGAAGAATTACACATCACATAGAGTAGAACTTGCCCTGTTGTTCTTTTAAAAAAATTTCTTTGTTGTTCCCTAAATTAAATAATTAATTTCAGTGTTTTCAAAACAAAACTTTGCCTTTCCATTTTGACACAATACTGTTAAGCATAGAGAGTCATGCCCCTCCCCCATTTGTTGGGGGTTTGTTTGAAGAAAACTTAAAAGCATTTGTAAGTTTAACATTTTTCATTTGAATGTGAACTAAATGTTTCAGGCTGAGTTGAAATAATGTCTCGTTTTCCTTTATGCATTGTTTAGAAAAACTATTTTTTGTTCAGCTCCCCTCTGCCTTTGGTTGGAAACTTAAAGCTAACAGTATTTGCCAGCTTTAAGTGAAAATAAGTAAATATTCCTTAGTCATTGGGTGAGATCTTTAACTGGCTTTGAGCATTATAATCCTACTGAAGTCAAAGGAATCAGGCTGATTTATACCAGATGGTTATCTGGACCTCCAAGGGGAACAAAATCAGTATTGTGGATTAAATTTACCATCAATACAAAGTCTGTTTGCATTAGCAAGATTACATCTGTGCTTCCTCATAGATAAATTTTGTCCAAGTCTCCACTACTAATGTTGTCATCTTAATGCTGCAGGTTGTGGTTCAAACCAGCAATAGAAGCCCAGGAGGTTTTTGCTGGAGCAGTACTTCAGCCTTTGCGCCCAAGATTCGCACCAGTGTTCATGCCACCCTGGATTTTAAGTGGTTTGTTATTTCTGTTATTATTCTGTTCATTTTGTGTGGTTGTGCCAGAAATGTGTATGAAGACCAGAATGAGACAAAATGAATGGGAAGATAATTGTTTTGGTCAATTTTTTTTTTTTAAAGGATGGACACAATAGTAAAGAAAAATAATTGTGTTTTTCCAAAGGAAGTTTATATAACAGGGGTACGTTGTACGGCCACCAGAATGACCACTGGTATGAACAAACTGATGGGGAAAGACTTCCTGAAGTATTGCATTCACATTAGCAAGGAAGCTGTTGCAGTTTGGACAACAAAACCTGCGATTTATGAGCACAAAGGACTTGAAGTCAATATTTTGTTCTCCTTAGTTATTCAATAATGACTTTGACAGTTCCGCTGGGTTTGAGGAGATACAGATTTTTGGGCTGGCAGGGTGCAATGGACTAGCTGATTTCCAAAGCTGTCACTGATCTTTGATTTATATCTTCTATATTTTCTTTTTTGGACCAGTTAGTACCATCAAGCTCTTGCCTGTCTTGGCTCAGCATGCAGCAGCCTGTCTCCAGGGTAATTCCAGGATGGCTTGTCCTACATCATCTAGAAGAGGCCGCAGCCCTGCTTCTGTCTTGCCGTGTTGTGAGTGAGTTTTAAAACTGAAAACTAGGGCACATCTTGAGCCCCATGAACTCTTCCTAAACTTCTGTTGAATCTGTATTTGTAGCAAATGAGGCACTGAATTTGTGTCGCTTTGAGCTGGTGGTACTGGTGAGGATGGTTCTTGCCTGTTTGAGTAGTATGAGCCTTTCTTTCACTATACCATTCATCCCTTTTCTGAGTCTATGTCAGTTATTTACGTGCTTGAAATGATTTAAAATGACAAGCACAGTGGAAACTGTCTAGGATGTATAATTTGCTGTGAATTATTTCAAATTAGAGAAGAAAGTGAAGAAAAGAGGACTCTTGGCTGCAGTATCAGCATGGTCTCCATATGTCTGTGTGAATTTTATGGACAAATCCCTTCATAAAGACAAAGTTCTGTGCTGCACTGAGGATCCCTTATCGCTTCCCCTCCAAGGAGCACAGTAGAAGTCCTTTTAGCTGGGTCACATGGAAGCATCCTGATGGTTTCAAGCATCCATGAAACAAGTGTAATCACGCTTGCCTGTCTTCCAGGGAGATCCTCATGCAAAAAGAACTAACTGTAGTGTAGTTATAGTATATAGCTATATAGCTGACATAGTAAAGTGGGTGAATAGTTTGGGGGCAGATTTTATTTGAACATTTTAGAGCCGCGTTTGTTAAAGACAGTGACAACTTTTTGAAGCACACAGCAAAAACAAGAAGGGTTTGGGGTCTTCTAGTTGTTGCTGTTCCTGGAGTGCTGCTGCTTCCTTATTCCTAGGGAATGACAGAGCCAGCTGGCATAAATATCCTTCTCATCCCAGTTTTTTGCTATTTTTTTTCCATTTCCTCATTTCTCTGTACCATCCATTTACATTGTGCAAACTGAGTAATGAGACTTTACCAAGGCAAACCAGAATGTGAAAGGCAGCTCTACAGGCTTTGGGATTATTTAGCATTAAGCTATTATCAGGGTATGTATTTAAAAAAGAGTGTTTTCCTAACAGGCCTGGTACATAAAGAATTTCTGGCTGAATCTGTAAATTCCTGCAGGGAGATGTTGATCCTTTTTCTAATGTTTGTTTTATCTGCTCTCTACCAGAGCATATTGCTGGCATGTAAGTAGATTGCTCTCATATGGCCCCAGACAGTTGCTTCATAGAGGAGCTCTACAGCTCCTTGATAGGGAAATTGTATTTATTTGTTTCTAACAACATCTACGCTCCTTGTAATTTGAGGGAGGTTGTTTTACCTGTAAAGCCACTTACACAGGTACTATTTTTTCACCTGCGAAATTCTTCAACTATATTAACAGTATGAAGGGAGCCAAATTTTCTCATACTCACTCTCTTAGGTAAAGCACTTGCTGAGATAAAGGAAATACTGACGCAAATCTGGAGTAATTGGGGATTTTTTTCATAGTAACACAGATTTTGAGGAATGGATACTAGAAATGCAATATTACTCTGCCTGCTTCTTCACCTTGCTTAAAAACCAGCTAGAAGACTATAAGACGAGGGATCACTGCTTCCAGTGGGATGGGGAGCAGAAGTTTTCCTGTGGGGGTGGATAATTCTGCATCTGTAGCACTAGCATAGATATTGGATGAAACTGAACTTTAGTCAGCCTTGTAAATACTCTCATAATTCCTGCAACCCACATGGAGTCATGACCCTGAATTTGGGAACGGCTGGACCAATGCTCAGGGCCTGCAAATGGAAGTGCCTCATGCCACCCTGGACCAGCCCTTCCCGTGACTTGAAGATGACCTGGCAAAAGTCACCGGGGCTTTTCGTTGTGATACGGACAGGGCTAGAAAACTTTTGCTGCTCAGCTCAGAGCTACAAACCTTAACTGGCCTGAGAAAGCAGACAACATGGGTGAAGGTGCTGTTCCTGATGCAGGCAGCCCTTCGATTTTAGAAACTGCTGCTCAACCCTACTTGTGGTCAAGAGCATTCTCTGGAATGTGTAGAATAAACAACACTTTTCTTAATTTCACCTTTTTACCTGCTGTGCTTGTGTTACGGTCTCCCCCCAGGAAGAGCAGAGTATCCCCAGAGGACTGGCATATTTGTACCTCCCAAAGGAGAATTTTGGGCAAGTGATGGTGGCACGCTCTCCAGCCTCATAGCTTCTCCTTCTTGAAAGGATCTTCAGGTGTTAATTTTCAGGTAAAAGACTGCCTTGTGCGGTTTGTGCTGAACCAGGCTTCGAGTAGAAAACATCAGAGTGACACTTTAACAGCGAGAGTGACAAAAAGACAAAAGACACTCTATAGAACGCCTGTGAAATTGTCTGGTGGGGGCAAGGTGATTCTGGCTTGATACAAACGTAATATTTTGCTAATTTTGCTATGCCACTTCTCTGCCTGCTGGCTCCCCGGATCCCATGGGAAGCCACAGCTGTCACAGGAGGTCCCTGAACGCCTGGACCTCGGGCTGATCCTGCTCTGTGGAGTGAGGGGAGCAGAAGGGCTTTGCAAGGTGTGCACCCTCTGGGCTCAGTCCCGCTGAGGTCAGGGGAAACTATGTCCGTGGCAGGAAGACTGGATCTTGATGTGTTTTAGAGGGGGTATCTTGTACAATTATTTTCTTACAGAAACTCTGGCCTTATTCAGCGCTCTGCTGTGTGTGCCAATTAAGCAAAGGCTTGCTTTTGACAGAGCATGCTTGCTTGTACAAGTCCCACTACCTTTCTGCTCTAAATGGCTAATTTCACAAAAGAGAGCTTTTTAAGCATTAATAGCATTTTTTAAGAAGATCTTGACAAAGAAAGAGGAGTCCCTTAAATATCTGCCTTCCCAGCATCCTGCAGCAATGAGGACACAACCTTGGGAGTTATTTAAAGTAATATATTTTTAATTGCATCTTCTATCTAAGAGAGGCACTGGGATCTTCAGTACAATTCCTGTCGAGGTGACCTTTGCACAGTTATGTTGTCTGGACAAGCCATGGTGTCACTGTTAATAAGGGCACTCATTGGAAAAATAGTATCACCCATGTTAGGTCTGCTGGCATCCTACAAAACTGCAGTGGCTGGGAAGGTGTTAGTACAGCCGTGCAACGAAACTCTGCTCCCATGGAAGGCAATGGTAAAGTTCCTGCTGTGCTTAAATTAGACAGGGCTTCCTCATTTAGTCTTTGGTTGAGGAGCAGGAGATGAACAGCACAAGTAGGGGCTACAGTTCTTCCCTTGCCTCATGCAGTTTAAATACTGTGCTTGTCACTGTCCTGTTGTCTTCAACCAGAAAATCACCTAGAAGGTTCCTGCGTGTGAAATTAATACATTTGTTGCTCTAGAGTCTATCATAAAGCCTGATATGGAGGCAGAGTTGGTCTTCTCTATTAACTGATTTTATGTACCAAAACTACCTCAGAGCCGGTGTGTACCAGGTAGGGAGCCTGGTTTTCCACAGCTGCTGGTTTTGGCCAACCATTTACCTCTAGGTAAGGCCAGTGGCTATGGAGAGGTTACCAAATCACGATACTTCCTTCCCATGCTTTGCACTCCCATTGACAGAAAAAAAAGTCAGTGTCAAGAAAAGTTTTTGACCCACAGATTCCTCTCCAAACACGGTTGCCAGCTGATGGCTGCTTCAGGAGCCGCTGTGAAATGAATCGGTGATTATAGTTCAGTTCCTGTTGACAGGCATCCACCTTACAACCTCCGCAGCTGGCAGCCTTGGTGGCAGGCACAGCAGAGAGGTCCAGGGCTGAAGGAGCAGGAAAAATAAACAGCGCTCTCATAACAGGATGTGACTGCTCTGCTTCCATGATTCATATCCTGAGCAGCATCCCCTGGACCGGTGCATCCCAGCAACCAGGTCCTTGGCCCACTGGTTTCTCTTTGAGGTCCAGGAGACCTTCTGATATTCCTGCTATTTATGAGGAAACTGCTTTTGGCCTGTTTTTTCAGGAACTCCTGCTTCTGGCTCTCCTGTGAGATGAAACTTTCTGCCTCAGTGAGGGCGCTTAAAGGGGCTTTGTAGTGCTGCTGGCATTGCCGGGGATTTTGATGTAAAAGTCATTTAAAGTCAGAGGCTGCCTCATCTTGCAGCATTTCCTGTAGAGCTGGTCTGAGCATTCATTGAGGAGAAATGTCGTGAGGTTTCTGGTGAAATGTTCATCCAGTGACCATGTGCGTATGGTGCAAATGTTTCCCTCCCCCTATGCCACCTTCTCCCTCAGCTTTTCAGTCAGCTTTAGCATTTTCTGGCTGCTGAATAGTCAGGGAGCTTTGTCAGGGTGCTTTTGGGACGGCACACCTCTGGGAGCACCAGGCTCCCCTCTAGCCCGCCGACACCTCTTGCTTTCGTTTCCAGCATCTGGGTGCCTTCTAGGTAGATTTAGGTTCCTTCTGAACAACCAGAAAATTTCCGGCTGCTACTACACAAACTTGCCTGCCCTCTGCATGCTCTTCCTGAATAGTTGTCCTCACTATTTACAACCCAGGGAATGTGCTGAGAAAGAGGAAGGTGGAAGATACTTACTTGTAATTGATGCCTGCGGAAAGGGAGTGTTTATGGTATACTCACAGTGTCAGAGGAAAGCAACCTTCTCTGGTGCATAACTACCCAAACACAAGCTCTGAAAACATACAGCTGTCTTCTTCCCAGGTCTCTGCAACCTGGATAATTGAAGATTCACCCATTTCCCTGATCATAAATAATATTATGGCTATTTTTCTAATTGCTTGCACTTCTCCTTTTAGAAAGACCAAACCCTTGCAGCTCCCAAGAGGTTCCTCTGCACCTGAAAACAGTTTTTATAGCCTGTTTCCTTTTCCATAGCTAAGTTTAGCTCTTGATTTTCCTTCATCTCATCCCCCAGGCAGATCTCACAAGTAGTTAAGCTGTTTGTGTTTTCTTCCTGCCTGCATCAAGAAGTTTGTAGAAATAAGGTGCAAGTTTTTATATCAGATTGGTGGGAAAAAAAAGATAAGAGAAAACGAAAAATCTTTTCTGAAGCTATCGTGCCATTCAAATACTCACAGCAGAAGGCAGCTTTGCTGAGGTTGAATTTATTCATCATCACAGAAATCTTTGGAAGAACTTGACTTGCTCACACATCTCATGATCTAGGTTCCCAACCAGTCCCATGTCGCTGACTTGGCTGCTGACCTGTATTCATGTCACTGTGTCTGTGTGCACTGAAGATCCGCAAACAGCCAAGAAGGCAGGCCTGCCTTCAAGATTCCACAGTCCAAACATATGACAAGGTGTAGCAGTCAATGAAACTAACAGCTGTGGAAAGGCTAAACTGACTGTAACAGAGCAAGAGTGAGCGAGGGAGGAGAAATTAAAGCTGTTGACTGTCAGTCATGGGCTGACCTTGACATCTGTCCGTTCCTTCCCCGTAGGCAATGGTTTGCAGGAGAAGCAGCAGAGAGGAAGCTTTGAGGAACACTGCTTTGAGGGGTGGGAGCAGGTGCCCTGGCATGTTGGGAATGGATGGAGGTGCTGGTGCACGAGAGCAGGAGGTCACTGTTTGCTTCTGGGGCAGTTTGGCAGGATGTTAACCCAAACTGGTGAGGCTGCAAGGGTGAATCTCACAGTCTCTGTAGGGCTGTGGGGTCTTGCCCAGACCTCTGGGGAAGGCTAGGGCCCTTGTAAGGTGATTGCATCTGCAAAACCAAATAATGGGACAAATTGTAGGGTCACAAAAAGTTCAAGAACTCCTCAGTGTGATTGCACTGCATGGGTTGAAAAAAAAGCCTGCCTAGAGCAGAGCAGCAGATCAAAAAAGATTTGAGCTCTCCCAGCAGTATCCTATCTCAGATAATCTTTTTCTATGACATTAATTTCCTTGTGCTGAAGATTAAGAACTTTCAAATGAATTACAGTGATTTTAGTTTCTGCTGTCCTTGCATATTGCTGCAATCTTCAGTGCAGACTCTCAGTTGCCCTACTGCCATCACAGAGCCAAAAAGGTTAATAACGGTTCAACCAAAAATTGCTAGATCTGTGTATGTGTTTGATATGTCAGTATCCCATAGAATGAGCATCTCTGATATTTGGATGGAATTAATTTCATACCCCTGCCCAAAGAAGGTCTGATCACCACTTACCAAAGACATTTCAAGGTGAATTTTAGATGGGACTTGTACTGGCTTTTTCCATTGGGTAAATTCCACTTTACTTGGACAAGTTCCTCTAGTGGGTCATTTAATAGACAAGGGGGTGTGTGTGTGTCTTAAAGGTTGTGTTGAATTACTGAAGAAAAATGTATCTGATCTGTGGTCAAGGTGTTAAAAATCCAAGGCAGCATTCAGACATCCTGGCTACCACCTAGGCTAAATGGATAAACCCAGGAAATTTAACCACAAAAGCAGAGATTGAGCAGAGGAGGTTTTTTATTAATTTTTGTTGTATCAGAGCATACATCCTTTTTAGATTGTATCCCTTGAAAGTGGAGCTACCACAGTCCGCGCTAATGCTAGAAACAACCTGTATAGCTGTATTGCTAGAGGGCCTCAGGTTAGTATTCCTGCAAGTCACTGCATTGTACTGCGTGGATCTCATTCTGCCTGGCTCCAGCACACAAAGGGTGTCCCAGCTGAGCTCCCTGGAGGACCTCAGTCACACGAGATGCTCTGACACTTTCTCACCAATAGTCTTGAAGCTCTATTAGCTGACATTCCAAACTGATTGAATTTAATGAGAGTCTTTCCACTGACATCATGGCTTTGATTTATACCCTTAATACGTAATGCATTGTTTCAAATGTGAGTCTTAATATCCTTATCCAGTCTGCAGCTCTTCCAAGTTAAATACGAATAAACAGAGAGAAGGAAAAAAACCCACAAGACAAGTTTAATAGATCTCTGTGTTTGTTAGAGGCAACTCTTGACTAATGCCAAGAAGCAGCAGGAAAGGGTGTCTTTTGCCTAGGAATTCAGAGTCTGTGGGACTTTTTGCAGCCAGAATGTTGCACCGCCGAGTTATTTTCTATCAGAAAAGGCAACCGAACCTCTCATGCAATAGTTAGACCAGTAAGGTTAATAGACTAAAAACTTTGTAAGTTTATGTTAATTAAATCGGTCAGCCACTGTATTTTTCTTCTATTTTTAGTCTGGTTTTCTAAGGAAATGAGGCTTATACAGTTGCAGTGGCTGTCTGTCCATCTGTTGGTCCCCCCTGCTCCTCCCCGTAACTTTCAAACTCTCAGCAAATTTCAGCCAATCTCGAAAGACAAGAAAGCATCTCAAAGGCATTACCATTTCTATGAATTTCATGAAGACTGGTGGAAATATTCCAAAGGCTTGATTAATGCCCCCCCAAGGTAAAGCTGTGATCATTCAGCCATTGCGCTTTCTTTTCTCCCCGACGTACAAAACCCATCTGCCCTATCGTTGTGAGAGTGGCTTTAAACCAGCTACAGCACAGGCTGTTTCTTGCTCACCGCAAAGCAATGGAAAAGTAAAGGTTTTGCGGGAGCCAGAGATGTCACTGGTGACTTGCAAGGGATTGGAGGGGAACTGCAAAGTGTCAGATGGGAAACAGAAATGTGGCACCACCATGGTGAATAGGTGACAGCAACAAGGGAGGGATACTGTAAAAGTCAAAGTCCAGACATGAGTATCAGTAGGTTTGCTTTATTGACAACTCAGAGTTGGGCCATCACCTCAGTGTGTGGCAACCGAACAAGTGCTTACATACAGCTCATATATTCTACCTTAACAATTCACAATGGTCATAAAAGTTTCCTATTAACCTTTCTTCTCTCAGAAGTCATCACTCAAAAGTCCACAGC
>WAAD01000453.1:198694-212217 GCA_013389945.1 Fregata magnificens | reverse complement strand
TCACAGGGAATGCCTACACCAAGCTTAGCCATCATCCACTGGCAAGGTTTTAAAATAAACCAGTAACTTTTCCTGAGAAGTATCACACTTATCACACAACTTAGAAGGTAAAGTACTCTGTACCATCATTTAAACAGAAATCAACAGATTTTTAATAATCCAGATTTTAATGAGAAAAACAACTTAGATCCATAAACTCTCTTCTTCCAATGTGCATTATATCCAAAACCATGCTTACCACAGATGTGGTAGGGCAAGCAGCTTCCCCCAGCCCCTCAAGAAGACTGTGCAGAGATTCCACCTTTGCTTACTAGCTGCACCATGCAGAGTGAAAGACAGAGGTGAGATGTGACCTTAAGTACCCTCCCCAAAAGAGAAAGAGAACAAGGAGTCTCATGCACTGGAATGCTGGTATGTGTAGGATCAGTATATTACCATCTGCTAAAACCTGCTTGGAGACTACACCTTAAGTGCTCCAAGAAATTTAGCACGAAATCATGCCCGACTAAGCTGAGGATTATAGTCAATGACTACTTTCTAATCAGCGTTCCTGCAATACAAGGTGGCTTTCTTGAAGCAACATTACTATTATATGTCTTGCATCATAGGCAGATGAAGGACATAATCATATTAAATGATGTGAAACATTTTAGGGAGTGTAAGAGGTTCAGTCACATCCATACGATATAAAATATTTGAAAAATAAATAGTAACTGTAAACATGGGCAGGTGCATCCACCTGACCAGTCGGATCAGTACAGGCAGAGCTCTAATTTGCAAGTGAGATTTCTTCAAAAGGGCTTGGTCTTTCCCACACACCGCAGTGTCCCCCCCAACCCACACATGTAAGGCCATGAATACTGAGATGCAAACACCAAGAAAAACAATATGCACACTGTCCAGAGCTCCTCTGGAAATGAAAGGAGATTTAATCTTTTTAAAATGAAAGCAGACATCACATACTTAACAGACTTGAATATAAATAGTTTTAAAAATAAAGCACAGCATTTGAAGTTGACACTCAACATTCTCTACAGGTTTAAATAGCAGCACAAACTTCAAGTCTGCCTACAGAACAGCTAAGAACTCCCAATTCCTCTAGTTTCCTCAAAGCCATAATGAGGTGACATGCCACCTACTTCACTACATTTCCCTTTTGTTCCACTTCTCAGTGCAGGGAGTAAGTTGACAGAATCAGATTGCTGTTCCAGCTGTTGGATAATAAACTCTTACTCCCAACAACTGAAAAATCTGCTTCTGTCTCCAAAACTGCAAGCAGATCTCTCCTTAATCATTTCCTGATTTTTAAAACAAAAAAAAAGTAGAATACCATTACTGCTGTCTTTCTCTAGGTTTAGATTTCAATGGAAACATCATTAATGGTTGATAATACACTGTGTAATACGACACACAACGGTGAAGTTTTGAGACATGCCTCCCTGCTTTAACAAACCACAGCCACAATGTAAAACCACAAGATGAAATACAGCAACTTTGAACTTCTTAGACATCAGTTATACCTGTTTACGATATGGTGTAATCACTCCAATTTCAGTCACTGACACTGCAGCGTTTTCATTTTTAGCAAGGTGGCAACAGTACTGCATTACTTGAACTGCTTCAGTTGGATTAAACCATGAAGGACTGTGACCTTCACGTGTTTCACTGCCCTGTATTAGGGGAAAGGAAGTGAGATGATGAAGACCAGGTGCAGAATTGACTATGTATTTATTAATAGACTATTCCTATACATCCTAAATGCAAAAAAAAAAAAAGTGATGTAATGTTATACACAATTTCTCTTCTTCGCTATACGCCCTTTCCAATGAACAAGTATCACCTAACATTTTATAGTGTTTTTTTAAGCTGGAGAATTTATATGACAACAGTACTTTAAGCGTGCAACAAAGGAGTTAAATCTCAACTCAGAATCACATGTGTTAGCAAGTTGGTATCTTGCTTTTGTGCAAGGTAGAAGAGTTAAAAAATCAAGCCTCCCCAAGCAGTGGATATTATCACTTTTTACTAACTTCCTGGAAGACTAAAGAAAAACTTTTTTCCCTGAAGTACTGTTTTTTCCCCTGCCTACTTAAGCCTTAATAATCCTCTAGTTTTAGAGGCTTGTATTCATTCTAATGTAGCAAACTCTCATCAAAAGCAATCTAAAGACAGCTGACTGTAGATCCATCTTGGTCAACCTGCTATGAATTTAAATTTGTATCAAAATGTGTCCACAATAGACTCTAATGGACAGCTGCTCAAGTTCTTAGTAAACATTTGACTTCAGTAGTTGTTTCTAAAACCAGATGGTCAGGAAGTCACATTACTTGCAAAAGAAAGTTTATTCTTTTTTCATATCCTTTCTAGAATTCATTCTTAAGAAAACTCATCTATAACATCAGCAAACTTCTATCAGGCCTCCTTATTCATACTTTCATTACATGAANGCTAATTATTCATCAGACTTCACAGTACACAGCTCCCAAGCAGATACTACCTTACCATCCTCTAGCATTTAGCTTTTCNCATGAATATTTTACATACCCTTATTCCATGAAAAATTAATGGAAATCCTGTCCTGGGCAATTTCCCCCAATGCAACAAAGAAGTTACTACTGAAGCGTCTGCACAAACTTCTAGCTCCTTATGATAAAACAATTTAGATGGCAAGGCAAGCAATGCAGAATGTGACCTGTAGTTCTTTACGAGTTTTGTGATCTGCAAAGACAAAAACCGAAATCCATAACAAACAGCTAATTATTCATCAGACTTCACAGTACACAGCTCCCAAGCAGATACTACCTTACCATCCTCTAGCATTTAGCTTTTCTAAAGCTGCCAAAGAACTGTATTAAAGGCAAAAACTGCAGGTGTGATATTCTGTAAGTAAATGCTAAATAAAAGCAGCTTTTTTGAAGGACCACCTCTTTCCCCTCCAAAGGGAAAAAAAAAAAAAAAAAAAAAAAAAGAGCTGAATGTACATGATAGATGAATTGGTCATTCTCCAGTTTCTTAAAACATTTGATCTATAGGCACATTCTCTTTTTTAAAGAGATTCAGATTCTTTTCATGGGGTTTCCATGGATGTAACCTGTTTTTTTGAGGAAGTCTTGACAGGCAGAAAGGGAATATCAGAACAGCTAGTAGAAGCTGGCCTTAGAAACCAGAAATGTATTTGTCTTTAAATGAAGGAATGGCCTTAAGGAAGCATTCCAGTCAGTAATAACCAGCTCGTAAAAAATATGTCCTGTAAAAAGACTAACACATGATACTCAAGTCCAATGGTATCCTTAAAACCCTCACACTTCCTGCTTTCTCACTATGCCAATTCTCCTTAAGCATTTTATAAGGAACACAACAATTAACATTTGCCGTAACAGATTTTAGCAGGAAGGTTTTTCAGTGGGCTGAACCCAGCCTAAAGCCTAGGGCCAAACACCCCTGCTTTCCCTCTTAAGTCTGCCATCAGATTTCCTCCCTCCTCTGCTTGCATGGTCATCTAGTCATCTTTTGCTCTCAGTTAATTCTTCAAAGTATATTACCATAAGAATGGGAAGGCATCTTAGTAAGTTTAACTTTAGTCCTATATTTCAGATTCAGACAATAATTTAAAGCAGTTGAAACATCTGTGCTCGTTTATGTGCTATGCTACCTGTGCCACTTAACATAGACTTTAGCTACTTCACCATACAAAAGTTTTGGTAAGCTATCCTTCAGAGGAAGAGGTGATAAAGAAACAAGAACAGTTTCTTTTTTCCCTTCCTGAAACATGATGTTTCCAAAATTAACTTTTATGTTTGAAGGGGAGTCTTTGTTTGTATTTTTATGTTAAAAGTAGAAGTTGTACTTGTTCATTTGTGGAAAATTAAGTTATGAAGTTATGGTAAATGCAGACAATGGAGATGGAAGGGAATTTTAAGCCATTATTTAGAATTCTACTTTGTGCACCATATTTGACTTATTCTGCTTAAGCACAGAGAACCCCTTCAAAGAAGAGTTTTAACATGCTGGAGGGCTCAGCATCCTTGCTATTCAGAGTATATATTCAAAATAATCAAGCTTTCCTAGAGAACTAATGCTCAAGCTAGACTTATCGCTAAGCGTCAGGGAGCAAAAAGGTGGTAAGAAAACAGCAGGAACCACAGTTTCTCCTTTTTTGATTTAGATGAGAAAAATTAAAATTGTAGTTTTACTCACCAACAAAGGATTATATGCTCCACAGGCACTAAAAGCATCCTCATCTCTCAGATATATCTCTCTTGATGTCAGTCTTTCCAGCAAGGACATATTTAATCCAAAAGTCAGTGCAATTTTAGATTTTATTACTGGCCCTAACTGCTTTGGATCTCCAACAAGAACTATCTGTATATGCAATTAAAAAAAAAAATCCATCTTGTATTAGAAACAGTTATTAAAAAAGTGTAGTTTCGATAACAACATACACACTTCAGAACTCAAAGGTCAATTTATATCAAGCATTCTGCTTTCCCCAAACATCTATCTGTTTGCGAAGAAGTGTTAGGCCCAGGACAGTACATTGCTGCCTTAAACTGAGAAAGCATATTTTTATTTTGACATCTTCCACATACTGAATCCTGTCCTACCAATGTAGACTTGTTTTAGATGTAAAACAACTCGTGTAAGTGTGGGAAATGGATATTTTGCATGAATAAGATTTATTACAAGTACTCAGAATTCCGTACTCATTACCAGGAAATGGCTGCTTGCATTCTACATCATTCACAAAAATAAAAACAGTAAACTAAAACTTTTTTCCTTTCAGTAAATGATGCTAAGAGAACTACCTGTCCATTAGCTTCTGAAATCAACCCAATAGGAATCAGGCTCTCTGGTTCACTTGCTTGTCCTGCCTCATCCAGAATCACATGAGTGAAGTGTCCAAGCCTAGAATTAAATAACACGAACCCAAAACAGGGCTGTTTTCAATTAGTTCATTCTGCCACCCTGTGGTTGACCTCAGCAATTCTGTTAGCTTCCTTGTCAAGTGTGCCAGACAACTCCACACACACAGAGCAAAGATGGGTATTTTCAACACCAAATACATAAAAAGACCCAACCCAGTAACTTTAATTTATCATCTTTGATTTTGCTTACATACTCCAATATACACAACCACTGGTTATCTTAATTAAAGCGCTGTTTATACCAAGGTTAAGACACTTAAAAAAGCTTCCCTTGTTCTCAGGTTCCTTCAGCTATTTGATTAGAACAACACACTTGGTGTAGCAAAGACAATCCCCAGGCTTTGTTTCTACCGAAGAACTCAAGCCAGTTAGGCTTCAGAGTGTCCTTTTGCAAAGTTAAAATCAAAATCAGAGGAATCTTTAGTTAACAGCACTTGACATGGTGGTTCTTTGCAGTTAGTAAAGGTGACTTGATAAAAACCAAATAGAATACAATTTTTAGTGTGACAAACATTTTGAGCCAAAACGATTGTCAACAGCAACATAATTTCCCAGGCTCCCACTGGTAGTGGAGGAGAAGTTATTGTGTCAAAATTTTTTAACATTATTCAAGATAATTCTTAAATTTACCATGGAGAAAGTCTCTGCTGAAACATTACTAAACCCAAGTGGTTTGCTAGGAAGACAATTTCAAAATAGAGGCACATGCAATAAATTGTATTAAAACAGCTCAAGTTACAGTACAGAGGGTATCTAAAAGCTCTGGGTTTTGTAGCATCCAGGTATTTCAGTGATATTCCTTTCTATAGTACTCTACCGTATTCCTGTTTGATAAAACATTCCTGCACTGCTGCACGTGGTTATTATTATCCTGAACCACGATGCTTTCCAAATATCATCACCATCTTTGCAGTAAGGTTTCACCATGTCATCAATTTGCTGCAGAAACAAAAAGGTATTTTGTAAAACAAAATGCCGCTCTAAGACTAAACGTTTTAATTTGAATAGAAAAGACCACCAAAAACTATTTTAGAAGGTGAGCAAAACACTTAAGATTTAGACTCATTCATACACTGAAATGAATTCTTCATTAATTTGCCTAAACAAAGTAGTACATATGCAAGACATCTGTGGTTTTTTTTATGGTAAGCATCAAAATTGAACTTATGGATGTTTCATATACACACATATGTATACAAACATATATATTATAATATAAATATATACACATATATAAAATGCACACACAATGCGTGTGTACTGTATAAAGATGACAATCCTACTTGCTTACTTTTCTGTGTACGTAGTCTTAATTTGGAGACAAAGGCTTGACTTCAGTAACAGATTTTAGGATTGCTTTGGAAGTCAAAGCATCTTACCACATTAAAAATTCCACCGATATGTACGTGCTGCTTGTAGAGTTAAGCACTGCAGGAAAGAGGTTAAGATTCTACACTCATACAATCAAATTAAGGACTATGATCAACATTCTCCAGTTAATCTTCTGGAAAAGCTGAAGTAATATGTTCATACTTTGGATCCCAAACAAGTCTAAACAGCCTAATAACCACTGACAGTTACATTACTAAATCAGTATTTTAAGATCAAAATATTAAAATGGAAATATTAACTTGCAGATATTTATAATATTTACCTCCGCTGACCTGAAGCTAGCATTAACTCGGACCATAGCTCCCGGTTTTAACAGATTGCTTTGATGCAGCCGCAAGCAAATCAGATCTGTTGCAGCATTTGATGGCGCACAAACCAAAATTCGACTATCTGGTAGAGTATAATGTATCTACATTAAAGAAGATGGACATTTAAAAAAGGTTAGAGAAGTAGCAATAGCTCAAACATGCCCATCTATTTGCCTGAATACAGAATCCACGTTATATTCACCTATCCTTTTGCAGTTCAAGAACACTAGTCTTGACAGTCATGGCTAAGTACTCTCAAACTGAGTGTATCAACAGCAGAATTAGTTCATGGTTATCATATTAATGTATACCTGTGCTTCATGAATATATTATGCACTACTGGAATCACAAGTTAGATACCGTTCACTAAAGTTTTAAAGACAAAGACAAGAAGACTTGAAAATAAGCCATCCAGGAATTCTGTTAAATCCATACCAAGATCTTTCCTTTTTCACAGAACTATAGAAAATGATCTTAAAAAGAGTACTTTTGAAAACTCCTTGGGAAAAAAATATGATGGTACTTACAGAATTGTTGTAAGTATTCCAACACTGAAAAGATTAGAGATGACTGATTTGTCACCCACCACTACCTGTAAAATAGCTTCAATTACTGTTAATGTTTTTCCAGTTCCTGGTGGTCCAAAGAGAACATAAGGTGTCGGACGACATTCGCCACTCAGTATCCTTTTCACTGCCAGTTTCTGTTGCTCATTCAGCATAGGATTGAAAAATTCACCAGCTCTCTGTTTAAGTGTCACAGTTTCACCAACTATAATCAAGATAAGCATATAGTAAAACCCCACATAAATATTTTTAACATACATAGATTAAAGCAATTCCAATTCACATTACGCTTCAAAAAATTTTATTTTCCTTATGTGGTAACAGCTAATGAATTTCTCAAAAATTCTGATTTCATAGAATAGTATGTAGAAAATAAGCCATTAATATTTTTCAGAAGTGTACTGGATCTTTAATAAAAATGACGGAGAAAAGGACTATGATTACATAACCCCACAATCTGTAAAAATTCTATTCAGTAATTTTAGCATCAATCTCATTTTTTTGTCCTAGAACAGCAAAATTGCAGTAACTTTCAGTAACTGGTACTTCAGGGATAGTACCAGTACTAGATGACCAGTAGTAAGTCACAACTACTGAAATTTTTTTCTTAGTCCTGTCTGAATTAGTCTAGCTTTAGCTTTCCACAGCAGAATCTTTTTAACCCTTGGACAGAAGTGCATTCTAGGTAATCCATTCCATACTTCTCTAGGCATCCTATTGCTAGAAAATGATAAAATTGCCCTCTTTAGCAATTAAGTACACCGATATTTAAAGTCACACTTTCCAGAAAAGCATAAGAACAATCTGGGCTTTCTGAAAACTTTTCTAAAGTTTTAGCATCTTTGCCAAAGTAGCTATCCCAAGGATGAGACACAACATTCCAGTAACAAATTGGAAGCTTTGAACATGCATCCCTCCCTGCAGAGGGATCTGGATAGGCTGGATCAATGGGCCGAGGCCAATTGTATGAGGTTCAACAAGGCCAAGTGCCGGGTCCTGCACTTGGGTCACAACAACCCCATGCAACGCTACAGGCTTGGGGAAGAGTGGCTAGAGAGCTGCCTGGCAGAAAGGGACCTGGGGGTGCTGGTTGACAGCCGGCTGAACATGAGCCGGCAGTGTGCCCAGGTGGCCAAGAAGGCCAACAGCATCCTGGCTTGTATCAGGAATAGTGTGACCAGCAGGAGTAGGGAAGTGATCGTGCCCCTGTACTCAGCACTGGTGAGGCCGCACCTTGAGTACTGTGTTCAGTTTTGGGCCCCTCACTACAAGAAGGACACTGAGGCGCTGGAGCGTGTCCAGAGAAGGGCAACGAAGNGGAGTCGTCAACCCTGGAGGCGTTCAAAAAAGGTGTAGACGTGGCACTCCAGGGCCTAGTTTAGGAGTCATGGTGGTGGTAGTTGATGGTTGGACTTGATGATCTTAGAGGTCTTTTCCAACCTTAATGATTCTATGATCGAAAATTTTCCAGTAAACAACTGGGAAACAATAATTTATTGAGTAGAAAAATATCACTAGATGTTTGCTGCCCCGTCCCTGGAAGTGTTCAAGGCCAGGCTGGATGGGGCTTTGAGCAACCTGATCTAGTGGAAGGTGTCCCTGCCCATGGCAGTGGGGCTGGAACCAGGTGATCTTTAAGGTCCCTTCCAACCCAAACCATTCTATGATTCTATGAACTGGAGATGTTTGAGTAATCCACAGAAAGAGTCCAATGAAACTCCCTGCTAGTACTGTTCTAGAACTTGTCTTTAAAAGGCAGAGCATGAGGACATCTAAAAGGTATCTTACTCAGCCCTTGTTTACTGAAGTGATTGCAATCCTGAACTGTTTATACTTGAATATAAAGTATTAAAGTATACCAAGTTGGCTTGTTTGCGCAGCTACTCTCATCACATCTGTTATCTTCATCTCCCTTGATGCCATGCATTTTACCTGTTTGTTCTGTGGTTTTTTGACCTGAAAACAGCAAGTGAAGATAAATGCATTTACAACCTTAAGATGACAGGCAATTATTTTCACTAACACTTTTGAAGTTGCTAGGTTGTAATTTTTCCCATTATACATTATATATAAATTTTCCCATTGTACCATTAAATAGAATATCTACTGTGAAGACAGAAAGAGAGAGTAGTAGAAGAAGGTGCTAGGAATTCCCACCTTAAATTTAATATTTCTAAAAGTGTGGCTTAACATTAAACATTTATTTCACAAATACTTTGCAGACTTGGATGAGGATCTTGAAGCCATGGCTGAGTAACTTGTTTCCATCCACAAAAGCTAACATTCACATTCCATACCACTAAGCAAGATGATACCTCTTTCAGACTGCAGCATGGGAGAAACCTGCTTGTAGGGAACGTGGTGTTTGCAAGGTTCTGGACCAGATGCCTCAATCATCTTAATAATACTGATCCTAATCCAGTTACGTGATGAGTGTTAGACGTTGATTACTCCTTGTACAGGACAGAGATACCATCCAGGGATGTTTGCTGCTTACCCAGAGCCATGATGTCATGGAAAGACTGCAAGGCTCATCTAGTCCTTCTGACTACTCCCTTTGCTGCTTACCCATGTAGGTACTAGTGACACCTTGGATAGATCAAGGGGAGGATCATATAGCTCTGGGGTAAGCATGAGGGGTCCAGGTGATGTTCTCCACCATCCTTCTAGTCAAACAGAAAGGCCCCAGTAGAAGCAGGCATCTTGCAGAACGGTAACTAGCTTGCTGCTGCTCTCACCAGCACGGCTCTGGGTCTATGTGCAGGAGCTCCTTGACTGCACATTATTAATTGCAAAACCAGAGACATGTCTGAGTTGTTACCACAGGAGGATGGAAGAGCAGCAATATTGTCTGGTGGTCTTAACAAATCCCTGCCAGAAGGAAGACAACATGGATGAGACTTCAGACAAACAACTGGCACCAGTGTCCTGATCACAGGTTGTGCAGCTTCCTGGAGGTTTCAATCATTCACACACCTGCTGCAATTCACCCAGGAAATGTCTAGAATTTCTAGACTGAGTTGGTGACAGCTTCCTAACGTAAATGGCTGACATACTGATCAGAAGTAACGCTCTACTAGACTTGCTGCTCATATACAGGAAAGACCATGTGTCCATGTACCAGTTTTTGTTGCAGAGATTGCAAGACTGGAGGAAGGCTAAGAAGGTAAAGCAGCGGAGTCAGAACTCTGGCCCTTCTAGAGCAAACCTCAGTTTCTGTAAGAAATCACCAGGCAAAATCCTCTGGGAAGATACCATGTTGGGAAAAAGGTGCCTGGGAGAGCTAAAAGTTGCTTATTGAGAGATCATACACAAACACATCCTGTTGCACAAGATCATTGGGAATTTCAATAGAAGGCCTGCTTAGCTAAGCTTGTAGTTTCTTGATGAATTTATAAAAAGCTTACTACAAGCAGCAACAAGGACAGGCAAAATATAAAAACACTGCTTGGACAGTTGGACAAAATCAGGAAGGTCAAAGAGATCAAAGTACAGCTGAAGCTGAAGTGTGGCAAGAACAGAGTAATAAGAAGGGATTTAGCAACTGTTGCAGTGGGAGAGAGACAGTTGAAGGATCATGGAGGTTCACAGATGGATAAGAGAAGACAATTTATTGATGGATGATATGGGAAAGAACTCAATGTCCTTTCAGCCTCACACAGGCCTCCAAACTCCTGTGCAAAGTAACAGTATGGGAAGGAAAGGGACAAGTAATGGAAGGGGAGGACCATGCTACAAACTGCTCAGAGACACTGAATAGGGTAGACGTGATTCACCACACTGATATGATTGTGGACACTGCTGCCTATTATCTACAATAAGAAATAACCATGACAAGTCAGGGAATGTCTCTGACAGCAGGAAAAAGCTAATATTGCTCCAGTTTAAGACGGACAAGGAAGACCCAGGGAACTATAGCTTGTCAGCCTCACTCCAGTCCCTGAGAATATCATGGAGAACATCCTCCTGGCTTCCATATCCTTCACATGATTGGAAAAAAGGGTGACTAGGAATAGTCAACATGGCTAAACCAAGGGGCAGACCTTTCATGACCAACTTGATTTTCCTCTATGATGAGGAGACTATTATGTGAACAGACTATTACGTGGACAAAAGAAAAGCAGTCATTGTAATACTCCTTGACCTCAGCAAGGCTTTTGAAATGGTTTACTTACCACATCATTCTTATTTGTAGCCTGAAGACGTATTAGCTAGATCAACAGACAGTTAGACAAGTTGAAAATTGACTGAACTACTGGGGTCAAAGAGTATTAATCGATAGTTTGATACTCAGCTGGAAGCTGGTCAAAAGCTAAGAACCTCAGGGTTGTTGTGGGGACCAATATTATTCAGTATCTTCATCAATGACTATGATGAGACCAAATAACACCCTTGACAAATTTGCAGACCACACAAAATCAGGAGTCATACCACAAATGCCTGACAGTGCATCTTCAGTTCAGAGGTACCATGAGAAACTTGGCAACAGAGCCAACAGAAAACTCATGAAATTCAGTAAGGAGAAGTGGAACTGAATAACTGTGTGAACCAAGACAGGCCAAGAACATGCTGGCTGAGTGGTAATCCTCAGGCCCTTTTCAGGATCCTGGGTTACTGTGGATGCTAGAACTGTATACGAGCCAATATCATGTTCTTGTTATGAACTGCAGAGTCTGAGAGAGCTTGGATTTTTAGTTTGGCCATGAGGAGATGAAGAGGCAGTCTAATAGCCCATGATGGCTTAAATCAGAGTAACAAAAAAAATGAGACTCTTCTTTGTAGTCACATACGATATAACAATGGACCACATCCACAAGCTGCAGGTGGAAGATTCATACTGGGAATTAGGAAAAAATCTTGAGTGGAAAAGTGGTGAAGCACAGGTTATGCAGAGGCTGTGGAACCTCCAGACAAAAATAAAGAAACACCCTCCAAACTCCCCCAAGCTGACTTGATTTAGTGTTGGTGACAGTCCTGCTTCAAATAAGAAGGAAGACTAGGTAACCTTCTGAAGTCCTTTCTAAGGCAGATTTCTACATTTTCTCCATATAATTTAACTAGCAGTTAAGAAACCTGGGTAAATGTACCCAGAACAGGATGATTACCTTCTATCATAAAATTATTTCCTGCCACAGTGACAGGACTTAAGTATCTGCTCAACAGTAGTTACAAAAACTCGTCTAAGGCAAATCTGACAATTCCAATTATAATCATACAGTTTTTTTATAAGCACTTTCCATTTGAGATAGGAGTGTTAGCTCAATAGCATCAGTTATCATAAAATCCCGTCCCCAGGCAGCAAACAAAAACTTCTGTCATCAGAAAGCAGCAGAATACAACTCTGATTCTTTGATACTTCATTATGCAATTCCTTTCTAACAATAGCTGTACAGTAGGTATCTGTTACCAATCTGAATGGTATTCAGCATTTTAAGGAACATTTACAGAATAGATACCTTACTTTCCTTCTGGGAACGTTGTTCAAGGCCATCATCAACAACACAATATTCAGTAGTATTCTGGGTCTTGATAGCTTGTGGTGATTGTAAGACAAGCCTTTCTGGGAATAACACTTCAAATTTAGAGGAGAAAGAGAAAGTAGAAAAATTTGAAAGCCACACAAACACTTTGCACGTTTCACTAATTAACATTACTGCTGCTAAATCAGCTTGCGCCGAGTTGCCAAAACTGGTTTATCAGAACTAATGCAAAAGCAGTAAAGACCTGCATAAAGTTCATATGGATTGTTCTACTCAACCATAAAAAAGGAAATCAGTGCTTTTTAATAAATTCTGAGGTAACACAAAACACTGCCATTTCACTTGCTATTAGTATAATAGTACGATTTCTACAGTTCTTATTGGCTCCAAAAGTTTGTTTCCACTCCTCTCCCCTGTGATGGCCAACAGATGAAATCATTCTGATGACAACTACTCTAGATTCAGAGAGTTGTGTTTTTCTTTTTTTAAAAAAAAAAAAAAAAATTAAAGAAAACTCCTCTAAGAACAAGCTACAATGCATTCTTCTCAGTATGCCCTAATGTGAAAGCAATATAAAACACAAGACTCCCCACAAACAAACTCCTCTAGACAGCTTAAGTCAACTGAAGTGTACCTTTTTCACCCAGGTAGATAGCTTGCTCAACTGCCAACTGACATCGCCTGCTAGTAATCCTGTTATCAGAATACAAATTTGTAGATTAAAGTAAAAGCTTACATTTCCATAAACTACAACAGCATACACTTAGAAGGTATCTGGTATTTTTTAGTATGCACCAGTGCATATAAAAACAGGAGTTTTATTAAAAAAAAAAAAAAAGTGTTTTTATAAGA
>WAAD01000453.1:175114-191913 GCA_013389945.1 Fregata magnificens | reverse complement strand
AAAAAGAGAAAAGCACCAAAACAAAAAACCCTCAAGGATACACCAACATAGTTTTTCAGCATCCAAGTTAAAAAAAAAATTAGAAAAAAATCTGGTCTGCTTTTAATACATGAGTATGTAACTGTATTCTTGTTCTAGGATTTTGAAGACAACAGCATATCTGCAGTTATAATTAAACACACTGACAAGTAAAAGCATTTACTTTAATCCTCACTCCAGAAAGTATTGTATTAGGATTGAAAAAGAGACATAGGATTGGGGAGTCTCAAAGCACTATCTGCAAGATAGATGCTCAATGAAAAGACTATCCTAAAGACATTAAATTCAAAATGAAATTCTCTTTAATTCCATAGGATTTAGGGGTTACTTGAAGACCATGAACCAAAAGGCTCAACTATGAGAGGCTTCTGTATGAAAGACAGGTTTACAGACTATGGAGTGATGGAAAGCAAGCAAGCTTATAACAACCAGAAAGGCTTACTCTATCCAAATGATCATTCTTTTAGATTCCCCCTGCTTCAGAGTTCCAAAATTAGTCATTCTTGATACTTCCAACCCTCCTTTGTCTCTCATTAAGTTTTCATAAGGCTCATCGAGATTAACTCCATTAGAGTGAGATTGTCTGTAAAAATAATTTTAGTTAGCAATTTTGAAACACAAATAGGCTCAGTAAATATCTTTGATTCAGCACAAGTTTAAGAATCACTACACCAAAGCATAGTCACTGTATTTAGGAAGAGGCAGGTGAGAGGGTTCACTTCTTCTCAGCTACTTATACTTTCAAGACAATTAGATTACCTTTACTAATTTAAGCAGCAAACTAAAAACAACAAGCCTTTTTATCAGCAGCACAATAAACCAGCATAGAACTTTGGATACAAGACTAAAATGATTAAGAAGCTAGATAATCTTTGCTGAAGAGCTGAATCAAATGGTGACTGAAGCTCTTTGGGAGCTGAACCAAGACACAACAAAGAGGAACTCCTTAGCAAGAGTCCTGATTAGCACTGGAGCTTAAGGGATGAAATGACTAGCCTAAAAGCGTCTCAACACGTACCCCAAGCACTTACGGCTTCTGCTAACTGCTACAATCTGAAAGCAGCAAACTGAAGAAGAAATTTGAAAAAGCTGCGAAACAAAAAGCAGCCTTAAAAACTACTATCACACATACCACTGATGAAAAATGCCTATGAAACCAAGGTCACATGCTCTTCGCTGGCTGAGACAGTGACCACAGCTCTAACCTCTCAGTGTCAGCTACCTGTAGAAACCATTTAAAAAATTGTTTCTATTCTACAATTAAGAAACTATTCAGTTAAAGTGGCATGAAAATAACTTGGAAATATTTTAATAATCTTGCCAATGTTTATACACCCTAAGTATTCTTTAGTTATCTAATATAATAAGGTAGAAAATCGCTGCAGCTGTTCTTTATTAGCTACATCAATTTACTAGCAAAGCCCACTAGATGTCTCCCATTGCAGCTTAAGCTGCCTCGATTTTTTGATATGGTAGGAAATACACTAAAACTGAGAAATCAACCCTATGGTCTACTTTTGTACCTTGGCTTTAGTAATAATTTTCTGTATTAAATCCATCATTAAAAATAGGTCCAACTGAAAAAATAAGTGAATTGTACTGTTGTGCAAAGTGATGTAAACACTTAAAGCTTCATCTAGGTACAATTTAAATCTATTATATCCTTTATTTCCAGTGAAAACAGCTTATTCCATTCTTCATGGAATCTTCTTGAACACGTATGTACTGCCCTTAGCTATATTTCCTTGAGATTGAACAGGGCAAGTTCTCCCAAAGACTATATTTGAGAGGTATCAAGACGTCCTTTCTGCTCTCCTTTGGACTTTCCAATGGGTTCACAGCTTGTTTTTGGCTTGCAGAATCAGACTTGGTAATCCTACCAAGGCCTTGGCAGCACTGAGAGTTACAGATTTTTACAGGTAATAGCCCTATTTATATATATTTGGGCAGTATTTATGTTTTTCACAGGACAGACACCTAGACTCACAAGTCAATCTCCATACCTTTGCTGCAGAACAGCTACTGACTAGTTGTTGCCCATTCTACATTTGTGTAGTTGATTATTTCACAAAATTTTGCTTCTTCTCCACACTGAACATGATCTACTTTTTCCAACCTTTTCTGCAATCTGTCCAGATCCTCCTCACATCACATATGCCATCTAAAGTGCCTGCAGAACCTCTCAGTTTGATGTTTGCAAGCCCAATGAATCTCTATTATTCAGATCATTAAACTATTCTGTTTAGGACAGATATCTGAAGAATCACTACAACTTAAGCAAAATGGATTAAAGAAACATCCATTTTACATCAGTTTTGCTGAGAATGGTTTTCAAACAGTAAAGTCTTCACTAGAAGAACACAGATTAGAGGAAACACAAAGTAAGAGCATGAGCTCGGCATTTTTCTAACAGAACCATGCAAAATTCCTTCCTTGCCTAGCAATATCCCTGAGCTCAGCTGCTACTGGTTTTGCTTCTCTAGTAAGCACAGATGTCCCCACCTTCTGGAAAGGAAGAAAAAGCAAGGGCCAAATCATATCACACTCTTATCTTCCTTCCCAATGATCTATCATGCCTTCTAGTCAACTCGTGAAGAATTCACAGCATTTCTCACTTAACTGACGCAACAAAATTTAAGCTGCCCAATTACAATTCATCTGTAGTTGTTATTAAGTGGAAAGAGAATGAAAGAATGAATATTACCCATCCTGGCTGACGGGCACCAAGCAGAGAGCTCTCCAAATATAACACGACTGATTGCTCTCCACTACAATCGTGTTCACTAGATCGTGTCTACAAGGTGAATAGCCATCAGGAAGTCTCAGTGAATCCAAAGTGAAAAATATACTCTCATCTACTGTACCACTTCTTCCACACATGCTGGAAATGCGAACCTGTAACAGTTTGTTATTCAGTGTTACTTGATATTATCTGCTTAAGCTAACAGGCATACTAGCATTGCATAGTTTTTTCCTGCAACTGTAATTCAACATTGTGCTAACAGAGTGTGAGTAGAGATTTGTGCTAACAGTGTGTTAGCATGGTGCTAACAGAGTGTGTCTGGAATGTGTAACAGAGCTGCATTCTGAAGTTTCAGTTATTCATGGGAGGTAAACATACAGCTCTAACCTAGAAACACTGTGCTTGTCTTTGGATTTAAAAGTGTAACGAAACACAAGTACTTCAGATAAGCATTAGGTTCCACTTAAGTGCATGCTACAATACGTACATTTGACTTAATCATGATACCTGTCTTTGACTTACCAACTTATCTAATTTATAATTCAATACTAGCAGTCACAAGAGAAGAATTTTTTTCCTATGCTTGACATGTAAATATTATTCAATATGTACAGTTAAGGCAAATACAATAAATCACAAACCTAATATATGTGTTCCTATAGGGAACAAATATTTTCATTAAAATAAAAAAAAGGGAGAACAGTTGTTTTTAAGCCAAAACACTTGGATAAATTAAACATAATAAATTCCACAGTCATTACTTCTTTAAAAAAGTTTGAAAATCCACACATCCTCATTACAACCAATGTAACTAAAACAACAGTAAGCAGCCAAATCAACAATTGGTAGCCAGTAAATAAGTTAGTTACTCTTCTTGTTCTAACCAAAATGCATATGCTTTTTCAAAAAGCTTTGTTATTTTAGAAATAATCCTTTAAATGGATGAGTTGGTATGTTTTATCTTTTAAAGATGTGTTATAGATCTACCAGTATTAGCAACTCAAAACCACCTTCAAAACCCCACTTCACACAAGATTCCTCTTGCCAAAATCAATGTGCAGAACATTTACCTTGTCTACTCGCTTATATCTCAAAGGCTTTACAGCAACTGCTTCACTGTTCCATGTTGTCGGGTTTATAAAATATTTCGCTTGCACCCAGTCACCTTCACAAGGTTTGAAACCTATGTAAAACAGAACATTTCTCAAGTTTAACTGCTACTGATGACATTTGCATTACTCCCATACAGAACTAGTTTAAGTTAAATAAAATGACCAGCCAGAACAATGCATAATTCAGATCCGCTGAGTTCAAACTTCTCTTTGCATTTCTTCCCCCAGTAGGTTACCTAAGAGATGCTAGTGGAAAAATACACTTGCTTACATGTAACTTATGCTTACGTGACTGCATGCAAGTTATGCTCAGTAAGAATGAACAGGTAGCTTTCTTCACCCAAATCCTTATGTTTGTTTCACTATGTACACTCTATTAGAACTTATTTAATATGTAGACTATAAGTTTATCAGAAGATATTTCTATTGTACATATAAAAAAAAGAAGGAAGAGCAAACAAGAAAGCCCCTACACACCTTCACAGACATCTTCCATTGCAAAAAAAGTATTCTGATTAATATAGCCACCATCCTTAGAGAGAGAGGTAATATTGCCAATTAACATTTTCATATTTAGTTCAGAAGTGTCAAAAGTCGGATTGCAGTCTCCCCATGTATTCTGGACAGCGTCTACCTATTAATACAAAAACCCCCAACATTCAAACAGCTGATACTTAGAATTATGTTAAACATATATTCCTACAATAAATATCAGAATTTCAACGGCTTATGGAAGTCAAGCTCATTATTAGACAAGTCTATACTCACTGTAGCTGTTCATTTTTGTACACAAAAACCATTAGTAAACAGTAAGTAACTTATCTTAAGAAGTCTGCTGTATGCTGTAACACTGACAACTACTATAATTACATGTTTATTTGTCAAATCTTTCTCATGCTTCCCTTGCTTTAGGTCTACTTAATTTTTTTCATCTTGACAAAAGGACCACCCCCTGGCCCCAGCAAAATGATTGTACACAAGAGGAACTAGAACATCGCTATTTCAGAAAGAAAAAAAAAGTTTTCAAGATACTATTTATAAACACTATATGTATTTCAGACTGTGCCTCAGTCATTCTTTTGTAATTTCAATAAAAATACCTAAAGAGCTGCTTCTTACAGACTCTCCATACCACCACCTCAAATGTAGGTTTACTTGCCTGAAGAGCCCTCTGCAGAACACAAGCTACGAACTATCAACGTACACAAACCATTTTTCCCCAGCCAGCTATGTTGAGGCAGGGATATAGCATCTCTGCTCTTAATTACTAGAATTCCTAGAACTGCAAGTTCTCTTCCTTGCTCCCAAAAGGCCACCACCATCATGGCTTCAGGAGTCTCCACTCTGCATTTCAAACACTTGTTCTTCAGAGCTTCCTTGCTTTCTACAAGGACTGTCAGGGCCAGTGACAATGCCAATGCCACTGGACAGAAGCACTTACTACTGTTAAGCAAGAACTGCTGACTCCAGATGGTATGTAGAGAAACTACACTGTGCATTAAAGCAGGAGAAAAAGAGATATCAAATTCTTCTTTTGTGAGGTTTATGAGGATAAGGATGTCAGAAAGCATGAAGAAAGTGGGCAAGGTATCTTTGCAGTGATTAAACAAATACAATGAATGAAATGCCCAGGGACAACTTTTTCCATGAACTGTAGTGTAAGTGTACAAGTCAGATCATTAAATTAACAGCTATTTCAGAAAGCCAAGTGTTTACAAATTCACAATCAGAATAAAGAAATTGAGTGGAAAACTAGAATAATGCAGATAAGGGAGTAACTAAAAAACCCACAACTGGACAGAAAAGAAAAAAAAAAGTTTGCTGTAGTGTTTTCACTTCTACATGAAGATTAGAAACTCTGAATAAAAAGTATGTTCTTAATGTATAATGTAAAAAAAGTAATACACTGACAAAAGACTCTATACAGTGCCTTTTTTAGTTTACTAAAACTTTAAAGCTTTAGTTATTTAATTTAGTTAATTTTACTTTATTAATTTCAAATTAATTAGTATTAAAACTAAACTTTAGAAAGTTTATCCTTCTCTTACAGATCAGCATTCATGAACAGATGGAAAACAGTCCTCCTATAGCCACACTTTTCATAAATATGAAGAAGACTTTTACACTTGTTAAATGTTATTACTGCCTTTGTGTGGTGCACTTCTTGGAGACACAGTTTTCACAAAGAACATGTACGTTACAAAGCGAGAAGAAACAGTTCAAACATTAACTGCTTTGTCTTGATCACATGGATCCTATTCCAGATGCCGAGGCATCATCCCAACATAAAACTGGTGAGGGAAGCTACCTGAACTAGCCTGCGAGTTGGCACCTCTTACAATGGAGACTTGCTTAGCAAAGAAACTGGCAACAAATTCCACACGAAAGTACTTGCTGAAAATTTACATAGTGTTTATGCAGGAAGACTCATCCTTGGCTAGGACAAGGACACCTTCTACATACCTGACAGCATATATACCCATTGTGGAGCTAACAGCAGGACTGGTGATCTTATCTTAGCACACTCCATTGCAGTGACCGTTATACTGTTCACTTCAAACACTATACTGTTTACACAAGTGAAATGTAGCCCCAACAACAGGTGCACTAGTCTAGACTAGACTAATCACTAGTCTAAATCACTTTATTTCAGAAAGCTCACAAAATACACTGTGACATAAAAAGCCAGTTAAGGGAAGTGATTATCCCCCTTTATTCATCACTCCTAAGATGACATCTATCATACTGTGTGCAGTTTTGGCCTCCGCAGTACAAGACAGACATCAATCAACTGGATGAGTTCAGTGTAGGGCCACTTTGGTGGCTGGGTGCTGGAGCAGTTGCCCTGGGAGGGGAAGCTGAGAGAGATGGGCTTGTCCAGCCTGGCTTCAGGCAGACCTAACAGCAGACCCCCACTACCTAACAGGAAGTCATCAGGAACACAGAGCCTTCATTGTGAGCATAAATTGAAATAAGAACTCTTCAGGCTGGATATAATGAAAAAAACTTTTTCACCATGAGGAGAGCCAAGCATTGGAAGAAGTTGCCCAGAGAGGCTGTGCAATCTCTCTCCATCCTTGGAGGTTTTCATGACCTGACTGGATAAAGCCCTGTGTCACCTGGATCTGACCACAAGCTGACCTTGCTTTGAGCAGGAGGTTGGACTAGGGACTTCCTGAGGTCTGGTCCAATCTAAACTATACTATGATCCTAATTTCTCTACAATGTATTTTGTTGAACATAATAAATATTACTATTTAAGATAGTAATAAATAGCCTATGTCTACTTCTACTCCAGAGTTTGCAAACATTACAGTTAAACTTTATATAACTATTTATTTTTTAGTCAATATTGTTATATTACACCAAAAGAACTATTATAACATGGTATTCCTCTCAATGACATGGAAACTCACTGAAAAAAAAAATTAATGTTTTGCTCCAGTCTATGGACATATCTTCACATTCACCAGGAACATCTGAGAATATCAAACTTTCCCCTAAGCGATTTGTATGGCTTCATATGGATAGAATCTGAATAAGCAATTACACAGTTCCACAGAAGACTAGTAAGTTTACATACAATGTAAGTTACATACAGAGTTATACTTGAAAGTAATTTGTAGACCTAAGGAAATGCTTTCAACACATGAAAACATCTTAAACCTCCCAACATACGTTTTCTTTTGATATTTCTCAACTTGATTTTCCTCTTCCAATAAAACTGCAAAGTTGTTCCTCGTACTAGCTCAAAATAGCCTTCCTGCTACCACTGGTAGTAGCCTGGTAGAGCCTGCAACAGAACCTCTAATTGGTTAGTGCAGAGTTTAATTAGACTTGATCTCAAATAAACTGAAATCCCGACTTCTGAGCTAGGATCTTTCCAAAACAAGGCAAGTAGCTCCGAACAGCACTTGAAACAGTACACTGAGCAGAGGGCCACCCAAGGCTGACCACACTCTTCCTTAAAGTAGATAATACAAAAACACCACTGACACCACAGAAGTTTAAACTGCACCTTCCAGATTCTCCCCAAAACTGCATGTTGGCAGTGCTCAGGCTGTAGAGCTTGCACTCATTTCTGAAATTAGAGGAGTATCTTTTAGGTCACTTAAAGTGAAGTGGTAATATGTCAATTTTTTTGGAAGGAGATGGTATTGGTGCCCAAGCATCATTTTGTATAATATTTAATGATTATGCTTGTCAGGAAAAGAAGTTTTTTTCTCCAGCTAGAGGATTACAAAGAGACTTACTTCCTTCCCTCTGCCCAAGAAAAGGCTGATTGAAATGCTGTTGGCTGTTCTGAGCAAACTGTCAGGGCATCTGAAGTTTGTGCCACTACGTGGAAAGTAATTCAAGATTTATCAGAGAGTACAGAATGAGTTTGGTTTTTTACCCAATACTTATCCAGTACTTTATCCAGTACTTAGAACAGATCCTTTGGAGAAGGGAGACTAGTGCTGTTCTTCTGAAATTAGATATTTTACATCAGTAACACAGACAAAAATCTTAGGACCAAAAGTGGGAACCCTGGACTCCTTATGCAGGAAGCCCATGATAGTCATGGTTATTCTTGCTCAACAGTAACTTTGATGCTTTTTTTTCCCCCCTCCTCTCACATCTTTGAAAAGAGCAGTTATACCATTCTTCTTTTTATTTGCAAGAGCTTACAGATTACTGCATACTTTGAAGCAACGAGCTTTGTCTCCTTGCTTATTGAATCAAGACTGCCCTTGGACTTTGACTTTATTCTATAGAGTCCAGTCAGCTTCAGGCATAAGCTTGGCTTTAAGCTACTCACCCAGTCAAAAACTACATTGCCAGAAAAGATCTTCTGAGATGCCTGCAGGACTTATGGCTAATCACAAACAGGAACAAGATAAATCATTATGTTTATCCCTAGTACTTTTGAAAAGGCCATTATGTAGCACATACAGCAAAACATCCCAGAATTGCTAAAATATTTTAGTTGTTCTGGAGATCCTTATATAGTTTCTCAGTTACCAGGTTTATGTATACTGGAGCAATGTTAATATTTCAACAGTATTGTGAAAGCTGTCAGTCAGAAGGAAAATAAGGAAGGAGAAAGAAGATTTAAACTAATTTATTTTTTGAGTGCGTGTGAGTACTATTTCACCAACCAGCACTGAAATTGCTTGCTGGACTTACAATATTTAGTTTCCATGTAAGAAAGTCATTCCACTTAGGGGGGGAAAAAAAAAGGAAAAAGAAAAAAGAAGAGACATAAGGCTATTTTACAAGACGCTAGGTTTTTGATAGCACTAGAGCTGGTAATATTTTAGAAACAAGACTTCTCTTTCACTTTCCTTCTATGTTTCATTTTAGATCATACAATAAAACTCTCCCCACTAATATTCTTTCTTCGGTTTTATTTAATCAATGAAACTGCATTGGTTTCAAAATTTAATGGATTTGCTAACAAAAACTCCCCTCAAAATTTTGTATGTAACTGGAGTTCATTTTATTAGTGTTGCTCTCTTATATAGTTCTAATCTTTAATATGAAACATTTTATTTACTTTAGCCTTCAGGAATTGTTCTTATTGCTATTATGAGTTAAAGGAAGGACAGAACAGAGAAAAATGGAAGCATGCAACATTCTAAATCTTCCTGAAATAAAGTATTAAAAAACAGATGCCTAACAAACCCAGATTAAAAAAACCCACCCAGTTGATTAACTGCCAACATCTCAGAAATAGTTTTCATGAGATCATTAGTTATTACCAAACCAGCAACAGACCTTGAAAAAAGTCTGTACAAGTAACTCTACTGCATTTCCTCAGTAGTCTACAGATTTCACGAATATATAAAAATGCATCTAAACCCCCAAACATTACAGAGCAAAATGCAAATCAAGTTAGTCTTCTACTATTTTTATTTTCTGTCTACTCCTACTTGAGAAGTCACATTTCTAGTCAACTTCATTTCATCAGACACAGTACGGTTACTGCCAATTCAACCATTGGAGGAAAAAAAAGTTCTCAGAGGTCTGCTTTTATTTTAAGCTTAAGTCCAGCCTCTATGGAGCAGTTTTTCATGTGCAATTTATTATTTCCACCAGAAAACTTGTCTTCCCCATTAGCTTGGTGTACATCTCATGGACTATTATCATGTTCAAATGAAAAGCATACTTATTATGGACAAACAATGATTACAAAAAAGGCTTTCAGCAGGCATCCAGCGTCTTTGAATTATTTACAGGTTAATTAGATAAAGATCTTTCCCCAAGATTAACAGCTATAGTGGCTGATGAAGTTAGAGCTTTGAATCCTAGAGAGATTTTTTGAATTCAAGGCAAAAAAGGTGAGAAACATAATAAAACTTTCTAGACTAACACCTGTACTAACATGTGTTTTACAGGAGGCAACTCCTTCTCACGGCAAAGACAAACCTTCACTTCTCCTTCATCCACACAGTCATACTCAAAGGAAGACCATTACAGTGAATGGAACCGTATTGTACTAAACTGCTCAACAGGCAGTGTTAAAGTTTTTTTTATACTTCCAGTCATAGATGTGTATGTGAGCTTTATGTACATACAACACATGGTCTCCACGATAAGCATCCTGTTCTCAATTTTAATTGGATGTTTTATGCAGCAATGACACTCCAGCAGTTACATGTCCTGCACATCACAGACACATTGTAGAGGCCTCTGCACATGTACATGAGCCCCTGGATTTTCAAATGCTCAGTAGTTTATTGAGTTAGCCTGATCTTCAGTCACCCGGAAAATTAAAACAGATGGGTCAAATCCTCAAATTTTGAGGGGGATAGAGAGCAAGGAAGAGAGTACACCATACAAGTTTGCTTTCCATAGACACGTCAATGCCTCCGCTGATATTCAGTACCTTACTTAAAAGCCGTGAAGCTCTTTTCCAAAAGAGTGCACAGAAAAATCCAGTGGAGCTTCAACTGCTCAAGTTTATCATCAAGAGAAGAGCCATGTCTAACAGAAGAGAAATATAAATAAGGAGTAATCCCATGGTGACAGATGAAAGTATTTTTAAAGGGATGTCTCTGCTTACCATTAGTATGAACAGTTTCAGGGTTGGTCAACAGGCTAATTCTGAAAAGTGTACAGTACATTACCACAGAGATACTAGCAGTTTCCATTACGAACTGTAATTAACTCTATTAATATATGCCACTTGGTACCAACAAAATTACTGAATGTGTCAAAATAGTAGAAACTCACTTCCATATGACAGCTGGTTATGTCTGGACACTGCTGGCAACTGACCAAAATGTCTCTCAACCAAAATCAGGATGGTGCATAAAAAAGTAATGAGGAATCAGAAACACTAGATGCTAATCAATGCAGGATTTTGAACTCCTTTCCTCAATTTATGTATCATTTGCTAATTTAACATAGTAATGACAAATTCTTCAATCTGGTAACTTACACTGTTATGAAACCTGCATATCAGAACTTACTAATAAGGTAACTAGATATGTTAGAGTACTTTGGCTAATCATTACCTTTGTATTATCTGAAACATGATCCCTGAAGCCAGTACGTTTGCTGATTACATTCTTTATAGACAGCATGAGCTGACAAGATGCTTAATTATAAAACATCAATTTACTAGAAAACTGAAGTTAACTTTTAAACTAGTTACACTGTGATTTGCTCTGTACAAGCAGCTTAAGGTTTGGCTCAGACTTTTGGTCAGGGTGAGTTTATTAGATGAAGTACACTAGTTTAGTGCTGTACTTAAAGTTTAACGCAGCTAAGCCAAGCAGATACAAGCCAGGAAGATGGGTTCTGTACCACCCAGTTATCAACTGCTTCTGCACTGCTTTGAAACACCAGTCATATTTATGTAATATCTAAATGGAGAAGGGCCACTTGACTCAGCTTCTCAGCTAGATTATCACAGGCACCTGAGAGTTGAGCCTACACAAGTAAAAAAAATTACAGTAGTTTAAAGTTGTGACAATGTATAATCAAGCTTGAAGTAGGTTTACAAATGAAGTGTTAAGCAAGAAAGGTACTGAAATTTCCATGTTTATAAATCTCCATGACATTAAGTTGCCAATTTTTTACAACAGAATTTTTGAAATTTATGCTCTTATTCATGTCTGTGCAAAAAGAGTAAACTTGCAGCCCCTGTTTTTATTTTCCTATCCATTCATACAATAACATAAAATTGACTTTGAAGCTCAAAAAAGTTAACACACAGATACATGATGAAACAAATTCTGACGCAATTATCTCAACCAATAGTTTCATATTCACTACATCTAGACCTATATTCAGAGAATCAGTATTAAAGGGACAACATTTGAAAGGAGATGGAATAACATAATAATAAAAAAACCAAAACAACTTATCCCCACTAGGTAAAGGGCTGACAATTTCTCCTATTTTATAGAATTCAGGAGGCTAAAACTATAGTAACTTCCAAGAAAGTCTCAAGGGATTTACAGAGAAAGTGAGATTCCTATTTTATCTTCACCTCTTACCCTGATGGCCTTCAAGCCACCCGATGTTTTATCCTCTTCAACAGTGGCAGTAACTTCCTGTCCAACAGTCAGCGGCATATTTTTTGTAACAGCATCCTTTGTGAAGATGATCATGTCATCTATCATCCCATAATCATGGCAAAATCTTGTCACTACTCCTTGTACAGTTTTTAATTCTTTATCACCTGCATCCAGAGAAAAAGTGTTGACATAAAAACAAATCACTTGTTTACAGAACTATGCAACAAGTAATGAATCCTACTAAAAGTGCTACCCCTTCTATCAAAAAGTCATTCTCTTGTTCAACTAAAAATACCAACAGTTGCCAACTAATTAGTTTCACATTTAAGTCTTGAATTCTTACGGCAAGTTATGGTTTCAACCAATTAAGAAAGTTAGTTTACATTTTAAAAACAACATTCCTTAAGCTGCATGAAAAAAAGTCATAGAGCACCTCGAGCTGGAAGGGACCCATAAGAATCATTGAGTCCAACTCCCCATTCCTCGCAGGACTACCTAAAACTAAACCATATCACTAAGACCATCGTCCAGATGCTCCTTGAACTCTGACAAGCTTGGTGCCATGACCACTTCCCTGGGGAGCCTGTTCCAGTGACCGACCACCCTCCCAGTGAAGAACCTTTTCCTAATGTCCAACCTGAACTTCCCCTGACGCAGCTTCATTCCATTTCCTCATGTCCTATTGCTGGTCACCAGAGAGAGGAGATCAGCACCTCTCCCTCCACTGTCCCCCTTGGGGAAGTTGTAGGCTGCCATGGGGGCACCCCTCAGCTTTCTCTTCTCCAGGCTGAACAAGCCAAGTGACCTCCGCCGCTCCTCATAAGTCTTGCCCTTGAGGCCTTTCACCACCTTGGTCGCCTTCCTCTGGACACACTCCAATAGTCTGATGTCCTTCTTATACTGAGGCGCCCAAAACTGCACACAGTACTGGAGGTGAGGCTGCGCCAGTACAGTGTAGAGTGGGACGATCACCTCCCTTGACAGGCTAGCTATGCTGTGCTTGATGTACCCCAGGACATGGTTGGCCCTTTTTGCTGCCAGGCACACTGTTGACTGATACTCAACTTGCCAGCAACCCAAACCACCAGATCTCTTTCCGCAGGCCTGCTCTCCAGCCTCTTGTCCCCCAATTTGTACGTATAACAATAGAATCATAGGTTGGCACCAATAGAATCATTTAGGTTGGAAAAGACCTCTAAGATCATAGAGTCCAACCGTTAACCTAACACTGCCAAGTCCACCACTAAACCATGTCCCTAAGAGCCACATCTATAGGTCTTTTAAATACCTCCAGGGATGGTGACTTCACCACTTCCCTGGGCAGCCTGTTCCAATGCTTGACCACTCCTTCAGTAAAGAAATTTTTCCTAATATCCAATCTAAACCTCCCCTGGCACAACCTGAGGCTGTTTCCCCTCACGCTGTCGCTTATTACTTGGGAAAAGAGACCGACACCCACCTTTCAGGTAGTTGTAGAGAGCGATAAGGTCTCCACTCAGCTTCTTTTCCTCCAGACTAAACAGCCCCAGTTCCCTCAGCTGCTCCTCATAAGACTTGCGCTCTAGACCCTTCACCAGCTTCTTTGCTCTCCTTTGGACACATTCCAACACCTCAATGTCTTTCTTGTACTGAGGGGCCCAAAACTGAAGACAGTACTCGAGGTGCGGCCTCACCAGTACCGAGTACAAGGGGGTGATCACTTCCCTACTCCTGTTGGCCACGCTGTTCCTGATGCAAGCCAGGATGCTGTTGGCCTTCTTGGCCACCTGGGCACACTGCCGGCTCATATTCAGCCGGCTGTTGACCAACACCCCCAGGTCCTTTTCCGCCAGGCAGCTTTCCAGCCACTCTTCCCCAAGCCTGTAGCATTACATGGGGTTGTTGTGACCCAAGTGCGGGACCCGGCACTTGGCCTTGTTGAACCTCATGCAATTGGTCTCGGCCCATTGATCCAGCCCATTCAGATCCCTCTGTAGAGCCTTCCTACCCTCAAGCTGATCAACACTCCTGCCCAACTTGGTGTCGTCTGTAAAGATATTAAACAGAACTGGCCCCAATACTGAGCCCTGGGGAACACTGCTTGTGACTGGCCACCATCTGGATTTAACTCCATTCACCACCACTCTTTGGGCCTGGCCATCCAGCCATTTTTTTTACCCAGCAAAGAGTACGCCTATCCAAGCCATGAGCAGCCAGTTTTTCCAGGACAATGCTGTGGGAAACAGTGTCAAAGGCTTTACAAAAGTCCAGGTAGTCAACATCCACAGCCCTTCCCTCATCTACTAAGTGGGTCATTTGGCCATAGAAGGAGATCAGGTTAGTCAAGCAGGACCTGCCTTTCATAAACCCGTGCTGACTAGACCTGATCACCTGGTTGTCCTGTACATGCCGTGTGATGGCACTCAAGATGATCTACTCCATAATCTTCCCCGGCACCAAGATCAGACTGACAGGCCTGTAGTTCACCGGATCCTCCTTCCGGCCCTTCTTGTAGATGGGCATCACATTTGCTAGCCTCCGGTCAACTGGGACCTCCCTGGTTAGCCAGGGCTGCTAATAAATGATTCAAAGGAGCTTGGTGAGCACTTCCACCAGCTCCCTCAGTATCCTTGGGTGGATCCCATCTGGCCCCATAGAGTTGTGTGTGTCTAAGTGGTGTAGCAAGTCACTAAGCATTTCCCCTTGGATTATGGGGGCTTCATTCTGCTCCCCATCCCTGTCTTCCAGCTCAGGGGGCTGAGTACCCGGAGAACAACTGGTCTTACTATTAAAGACTGAGGCAAAGAAGGCATTAAGTAGCTCGGCCTTTTCCTCATCCTTTGTCACTGTGTCTGCCCCCGCATCCAATAAAGGGTGGAGATTCTCCCTGGTCCTCCTTTTGTTGTTAATGTATTTATAGAAACATTTTTTATTGTCTTTTACGGCAGTAGCAAGATTAATTTCTTCGGGCTTTGGTCCTTCTAATTTTCTCCTTGCATAACCTCACGACATCCTTGTAGTCCTCCTGAGTTCCCTGCCCCTTCTTTCAAAGGTCATAAACTCTCTTCTTTTTATTTTTCCCTGAGTTCCAGCCAAAGCTCTCTGTTCAGCCAGGCCAGGATTAGCCCACTTCAGGTGCAGAATCTGGCACCTGAATATATACATGTACTATATATATTCAAATACCTCGAAAAACTTGAGATAAAAAAAATACCTGCAAGCTAAATAGCTTCTCCCAAAAGCTCTGGGCCAATAACTACTTTCAAGATTTTCCATAGCAAAAGAAAGTTCTCAGCATTGTTTACATGAGGAATCGAACACATTTAAGATTTCTATATTGAAAAAGCAAAAAAAGTAAACTAGCTATGCAAATTAATTCTTCAAATTTGTTTATATAACATTATAGTTAATACAATTCTGAACTGAGATGTGGTGCTGTTTCTCTGGAGACCTAGGAGTTTCAAGTATTTTGGATTAGAAGTAGCATCTACTTACATACCACAAGCTTTCACTCAACAGCACTGCACTACAACTTCAGGCTTAAAGCTGGACTGAAGCATACTAGTTTAGATTTCTAACATATTATTAGCTACACTCACAATCAAGACTATTAACAGAGTAAGCAATGTTTTTGCTTTCTGTATTCATAAATATGAAAAAGCACTTTTCGCTACATTAAATAATGCTACCAAAAGCATCTTACATGTACACCATTTTGGAGCCTCAAAACATCGAAGCTACGCTATCATCTCTATTCTACAGTGCAAGAAAGATGAAGAAGGTTTATTAAGACAGTAGTACAAGGGAAAGCCAAAGCATCCATCACCCACCACATCACTCCTCTTACACCTCACTCCATACTCTAAGCAGCAACAGTAACCTGCCCTACTCAGGAAACATAGCAAAAAGTACTGCACGGAACACTCCCACATGCTCTGTGGCAAAAAAGCTGTCTTCTTTTCCTGATTTCCTTTCTTAAGGAAACAGGTCTTCACTCAGCCCCACTCACGCGGGGCACGAGACCACCAATGCCCTCAAGGCTCTGAAGCTGCACACAGGCCCTGCACCTGGCACCGCAAACCCACAACGCCCCAGGAACTCCTACCTGCGTCCGCCCATCTCTCATCTCCTCCTTCCTCGTCACCTGCACGTCTCCAGAAGTAGGAGAGCGCCTTAGAAAAGAGTCCAAGCATCCCTGAACGCCCGACACCCCACGGCAAGCACCCCCCTCCCGGGCGCCCCCTCAGCGCCCTCTCCTACAGCCGCGCTTCAAGCCCCCACGAAGCCGCCGACCAATCACGCTGCTCGCTCCTGGTCACGTGAAAGAGCCCACGCCGCGTGCCACGGGGCGGGGGAGGGGAGGTGTTATGGGCCGAGCCGGCCTTTCCCGCTGCGGGCGCGCGGGCTAAAGGACGG
>WAAD01000453.1:136824-175077 GCA_013389945.1 Fregata magnificens | reverse complement strand
AGGGGCCGCTTTCCCGCCGGCCCGCCCTGCCGTCAGGAGACGGCCCTCGGGGGCGCCTTTGCCCCCGGCTCCGAGGGGACGATGTCTGCGGAGCCGGGGAGGGGCGGGGTGTTGTCACCCCCGCGGCTCTGGTGGCGGGCGCGCTGGCTCCTCACCAGAGGCGGCACAGGGCCCTCTCTTGATAGGGACCGTTGGCAGAAAGGACGGTGAGAGGACCTCCTTCAGTAGGGTTTTGGGGCGGCAGGGGTTGAGGAGACATTAAGGATGGTGTCATATGCGGTTACCACAAAAAGCTTAAAGAGAGGGGTGCGTGCAGCTTGTTGGTTTCTGGTGATTCCATCTGGAATTGCAGTCACACGGTATGACGGGTTTTCTGGGTTTCTGTAAGTGAGGAGTCCTGAGCAGGCAAAACCGACAGGCAGGCTGCCATGTCACCTGGGCTGAGGGCTCAGTGTGCTTGTGTGGCACTAGGAATAAGTCGGACATGGAGGCTGTCCACTGTGTCCACTTCTGGGCTCCCCAGTTCAAGAAGGACAGGGAATTGCTGGAGCAAGTCCAGTGGAGAGCTACAAAGATTATATGGGGACTGGAGCACCTCTCTTATGAGGAAAGGCTGAGAGACCTGGGTCCATTCAGCCTGGAGAAGAGAAGACTGAGGAGGGATCTTGTTACTGCTTATAAATATCTGAAAGATGGGTGTCAAGGGGATGGGGCTAGACTCTTCTCAGTGGTGCCCAATGACAGGACAAGGGGCAATGGGCACAAATTAGAACACAGGAAGTTCCTCCTGAACATGAGAAAGAACTTCTTTACTGTGAGGGTGACAGAGCATTGGAACAGGCTGCCCAGAGAGGTTGTGGAGTCTCCTTGTCTGGAAATATTCAAAACCCACCTGGATGCAGTCCTGTATCTGTTCAAGCAGGGGGGTTGGACAAGATGATCGAATACTGTGTTCAGTTTTGGGCCCCTCAGTACAAGAAGGACACTGAGGTGCTGGATTGTGTCCAGAGAAGGGCAACGAAGCTGGTGAAGGGTCTAGAGCACAAGTCTTATGAGGAGCGGCTGAGAGAACTGGGGCTGTTTAGTTTGGAGAAGAGGAGGCTGAGGGGAGACCTTATCGCTCTCTACAACTACCTGAAAGGAGGTTGTAGTGAAGCGAGTGTTGGACTCTTCTCCCAAGTAACTAGTGATAGGACAAGAGGAAATGGCCTCAGGTTGTGCCAGGGGAGGTTTAGGTTGGATATTAGGAAAAATTTCTTTACTGAAAAGAGTGGTTAGGCATTGGAACAGGCTGCCCAGAGAGGTGGTGGAGTCATCATCCCTGGAGGCGTTCAAAAAAGGTGTAGACGTGGCACTCCAGGGCCTGGTTTAGGAGTCATGGTGATGTTAGTTGATGGTTGGACTTGATGATCTTAGAGGTCTTTTCCAACCGTAATGATTCTATGATTCTATGATTCTATCTCCAGAGGTCCCTTCCAACCCCAACCATTCTGTGGTTCTGTGATAAAATGGAGTACATGGGAGAGTATGCACGTGCATATGGCATATTGTTGAATTGCTACAATCTCAGTAGCAGCCAGTTTCAAGATGATAGAATAAGCTCTAGAACATTATAAACTCGGTTAACAGAAAAAATAGGATTTTTCTCTTAATATCATTCATATAGGAGCTGCTGTGGCTCTAGAGGAAATAAAATGTTACTGACTGTTGCTTATCATTTCCATAGTTGATATTTTTACCAGTTCCCTTCATGCAATGCAGTTTAGGTATCTTGTATAAGTCCTCTTTAAGTTTTTTTTTATGAAATAGTGTTTCACAAAGCATAGTTTTTGAGTTGATGAGCTCAGCATCCCAGTAATTTCAATGAGAACTGCAGTGTAAGACTGTTACAGGGGATGGTTTCAGGAAGCTGGGCAGAGCAGTGTATACTTTTATGGGAAACTGCTTTATGGCTGTTTGTTGCAGAAAAGCAGTGTAGTCTGTGATTAGATTCTGAGACTAGCAGTTGTCTTTGGCAACCTTTTATTTTCTACTTGTATGGTTAGCTCAGCATTATTTAAGCAAGGAAGGGCTAGGAGTGCATTGCAGGTTGTTTAACACTTTTATAGAGTTCTATACAGTTCTAGACCAGAAGACATTTTGGTTGCCAGTTATTACACACAGGTTCCAGTGTCTTGCTCTGAAGTAACTGAGGTGATGCTGTTGGGAGGAGAAACCTCTATGAGTGTCTGTAGTCAGTGATCTTTTTAGAAAAGTGCTGAGGGAGTGACAGCCTCCACTTTTAGATACATTGATTCAAAGCATTTTACCTACCATTTTCTTTCACTAAGATTCCAGTGGAGTGCAGGCAGAGGAGTGTTGGTTGGCAAAACTGTGACAGGTGAAGAAATTGTTTTTCTGGAGGAGGGGTAGTTTATAACAGCCTTCCCAGGCTGTGCTTCTCAGGAATCTTATTGCAGGAAAACGGCCTAGGCAGAAAAGACCAGTATTCGATCTGGATGTCCTTTAAAATGCTAACAAATGAACAAGGAATACGGGTAATGAACTAAAACAGTGTAATTAAATATTGTGTGAAAGAATGCATAGGTAATGTAGCTAATAAAAACTCATCAGAAAAAGGAAGGGTTGGTCAGCATGGTAAACACAAATTTCACCGGAGCTTGAGGTGCTGTATATTTTTGCATTTAGATTTGGGAACACGGGCGTGAGACTGGGTTCATTGCTAGGGAAACTGGTCCAGGATAGAATGCTTATTTATTAGTTACTGATACAAAAGTAGGACTATGACAAGGTTATGTACCTTTTCATCCTGTTGTCCCTTGGCAGATCAGTTGTAACTGTTAATCTGTTTTTTATCTTTTGTGGTTACTGTGGGGGATGCTCGCATGGCACAGCCCTGGCAAGTGACCTGGTATCTGCTATAGCTGCTTCAGGCAGTCTGAACTTGTTTGATGGTCATTTCAGTGGTGGAAATAAGTAGTTCTTCGTAGCTTCTCACTATTTGATTTGATTGTCATCCCTTGACATCTTTTGGCCTAACTTATAATAAAAACAATTTGTAAATCCTTTTCAGAACGTTGTAATGTTCTGTTGGCACTGTTATATTTCCTGCAGTCTTTGTGTAGGTTTCCTATGCACTCTTTAGAATTAGGAGGAATCTCTTTGTAGAGCACCTTTGTACCTTACCTAACATTATAAGGCTTTGGCCTGTGACTTGGGCTCTGGCTACCAGATGTTGCCTTGTGGTTGTGTATACACAAAAATGACCCAAAACTTTTTATGGAATCAGGAACATGAAATGAAGGGAACCTAAAATAAGGGCCCCAGAAAATTTTTAGAGTAGAAACTGAACAGTGAAGTTTGTGGGTTTTGTTGACACTGATGCCAAATGCAGAGAATACAGTAATTGTGTGGTGAGTCTCTGTGCAATAAGGAAAATGGCAAATACTGAGAAGTGCACAGGAAAGGGGGCAGAAGGAATTTCACCATAACCAGAGAAAAAACACTGTAGTGCCATGCTTGAGAGAGGGAGCTTTCAGGTACAATACTGGCTGAAACACCTGGAATTGTGAACAAAAATGTCTAGGATTTGAGCCCTGCTCTGTTCAGTGGACTTTATAAATTCTTTTTATTCAAAGAGATTAGATGAAATAAATACCTGAATATCTCACCAATTTTCTGTAAAAAAATAAGTTGATCTCCCTAAATCGGTCAAAAGGGATAAAATATGATCCTGCTTTATATCTGTGGTCACTTGTGTTGGAGCAAACCAGTACCTAGCATTCATTCAAAAAGATGTGAAGTATTACCCATTTTCCATTAAACCATAGTCTTTGAAAAGTTACACATAATGGAAATATTTGCATAGTGTTTCTTCGGTGAACAGAGGAGCAGAAGGGCTTAATTACTTAAGACAGTTTTGCTTGGCCACACAGTCTCTTTTTTCCCCTTTTTCTAACACAGTTTACAGCTGCGTCTAGTGCTGTGTATGGTGTATTAATTTCCATGTTTCAGTCTATTAAAACAACTGTAACATTTTAATATTCTTTCAGTATTGGCTGACATTATGAGAAGAGCAAATTCTACAGTCCATGCAAATTGAGAAGTAGTGCTGTTCTAAAGTTTTTCTAGCATACTTTAAAGGTGATGCCCTTCAGAGTACTGAAGATTTAATTGTGTCTTGGTTACAAGAGTGTTTAAAGTTTAGACAAAAGACCCTGTCATTGCTGTAGCTGTCAAGGTGCCAACATCTTCAAGATAAAAGCATTCTTTTTTTTCTTTTTTTTTTCATTGCCTAATAAGCAGGAGGACTGGATCCAATGTATGCTGGCCATTGCATGTCACTGCTGCCTGCTAAATTCAAAATATGTTGTTTAGTCATCATGGTGTTGTATAAGTATGAATGTCAGCACGATTGAAGTGTGCAGGGTTTATCTGAACACTCTAGAAAACTAGGGTTAGTAGAAAAAGATAAAGAAGAGTTCTACAGCGAAGATAATATTCTTGATAGATTTCTGACCTGTAACTTTCTAACCTCCCAACTTGTTGGGGTACTTGAATACTTGAATTTTTATCTGTAGTTTATTCTAGGAGAATACTGCATTGTAAGTAGCTTTTGCTCTTTTGAAACAAGAACTAGATTGTTGAATATTGTTATCACTGGCTATTATAATAACTAAAACTGGTAAACTATGAGGAAGGTTTTATTTAAGATGCCAAGTAAGGGGTAGTACTCAAATAAAAAAAAGACTTGAAACTCTTAATTTGTTGGTCTGGTTTGGAAGCAGCCCTATGAGAATGTAGTACAGTCATTTTCTAGTGTGTTCTGTTAATTAAAATTCAGGAGGCATTTTCCTGTTCCCTGGCTTAACTGAAGTTTTTGCTGTGCTTTTGTTCCATATCTGAATAGATGTTGTTGAAAGCCAAAGTGTAAGGGAGAACTTTCCAAAGACAGCATGACTCACTGAACGGTGAGAATATCACAAAGTGTACAGGCAGCTGTGTTCACAAGACTGTTTTAAACTGACAGTTAACTTTTCAGTTGAAGGTAAGCATGAAGGTTTTTAACTGTTTAAAAATCTGCAGAAACTTAATTCTGATATAAGATACTCCTCAAGGTATTTGAACAGATTGGCAAGCAGTGAGATGAACAAAAAAGGGCTAAGTGAACAAGAGAAGTGGTTGATACTGGGTAAATTAGAAACAGTTTGCTGTAGCTGAGTTATTGTGAGTATATGAGTTCATTGGACTCATAGTGAAGTCTGTCATTTTAGATACCTGATAAGAAGTGTTAAAATCAAGTGGGAGTTGATATCTAAACATGTTTAAATATCTTTCCTGTCCTAGAGTTAAAAAAAGAAAAGAAAAGAAAAAAAGCTTTGGTTATAGAGTTACCCACAAACTAAACACCTCCAAAAATGGTTCTTAGATCTTGAAATAAAAGTCTGTTGAGGTATGATAGATACACAAACTTTGATTTTGTTGGTATTTATACTGTATGAACTGTATGTTCTTATATGTATACTTATATGTATGAACTGTGGCTATAGAATGTAATTATTGTATGCAAGTAAGTTGTTAGAATGCTTCCATATTTTGAAATGTAAATACAGCTCATTACTAAATATTGCTTTTATTTATTTTATCTGAAATAGACAAAAACCTAGTTGAGCAGTGATCTGAGTATGTGAAGGAACTAAATTATATTTTTGGTCTTTCTTCATAAGTTGCATTTCCATTATTATTATTTAATTGCCTTTGTGAGGTGTTATGACCAGGGAAGAAGGTTACAGAGAAGAATTTAGCTATGACAGGATGCCAACTCTGGAGCGGGGAAAACAAGAGAATGGAAATTATATACCAGATATTAAATCCAGTGACCTTCAGCTATCAAAGAGGCTGCATCCCTGCTTTAGTTACAGAACATGGATCTTTTCTTTGCTGATGGGAGTAAGTACTTTAAATGATATAAAATTTAAAAATGTAGGTGAGGTCTCAGTGCCCAGTAATCGGTTCTGTTTCACATCATTTGGGGACTCAGAATTTCATCACTGATAGTATTGAATGTAAATATTTGTACAGAAAGGAACATATTTAGCAAATTTAGAATGTAACACTTAATTGACTAATGGTGTTCTTTGGACAATTCTGCACTAATCAAAGATGCTATATGGAGGCTGATTTTTATCTTTAATACTAATCATATAGCACAAACAGAGAATAAGTGTGGTAGTGGTAAATATCAACCCATATGTATGTATCAGCCGTGCATTTTGGTAAATGATGTAAAGTATCCTGATCATGTGCATTCTTTTAACATATTTTCAACTGTTAAAAGTACTTTACTTGCTATGATAGCATTTTGGCATTAAAATACATATGGTACTTAATTGCCACATTCATCTTTCAGGATTCAGTAGTCGTGCAGTTATTTGGTAGAATCTTCATCTAGTGAGGTATATGCTTGTGTTTCTTACATGAATGTCACAGTGATTTGAATTTTTGTGTCACTGCTAGAATCATAGGACACTGATCTTGCATGTACATCATATGCTTCTCCATGTTCTGAGCCAAGTTAATTAAAGTTCATTATAGCAATGAGAATTTGATCTTTTCTTTTTCTGTCAGTTTATGTGTTTTGAAGAGTAATTTTTATTAAGAGCTAAAAATGTTTCACTGTTAATACGGTAATTACTTGTTTTTGCACAGTGAATAAAAGTATTGCCTTATTTTCATGGAAACAGCTGAACATTTTTTCCTTTCTGACAACCTGCAAAACTTGGATTCCCTTTCAGATCTACTGTTACATAAAAGGAGAGCAAAAGAAGGGCTGGCTTTCTTTGCATTAAATTTTGTCAAACTTAATTGTCAAAAAGGACAACTGTTTTTAATTAGATTTTTCCTTTTTACTGAGTTGTTGTGAATGATTGGAGATACTAATGTTTAGTGATCATTTGCTGAAGTCATATTATCAAGACGCATGAATTTTATGGATAAATGAAAATGCAATTTTATTAATAAACTAATCCAATAAATTCCAATTAGATTTTTCTCCCAAGTATTATAGTGGTTAATCTCTCTCAACTCTTCTGAAAGACAGTGTCCAGAAAGCGAAGTCTGTATGCTGAACAACAGAAGTCATAGTGAACAGAACTGTGTACTTCAGGGAGCAGTTGCAAACCGTAGAGTGACATCAAAGTGGCTGCTAGTATGGGCTGTCCTTGTGCAGGAACAATTCAATATGCTTCAAGCACAATTTCAAGTTGTGTTCTATAAATACTGTTCTTCCAGTCTGCCAGAATTCTCTGTGTGTGTGCTTATACACACACATACACTATCCTTATTTTCTGTCATTTTTTTGACAAGGACTTTTTAAAGACCCCTATAATTTTGTAACATGAGAAAAAAAGCCCAAATAAAACAAAAGAGCCATTCTGTCTCTCATCTTCCCCAGCCCCTTCAAAGAAATGCCTATTCAGAGGACAACAAGCAAAAAGAAAAAATGTTAGTAGAATACACTAATCATTTATTGCTGAGCGTGTAACTCTGAAAATTATGAAATAAATGGAATAGTTTATGGAACAGGAGGAGTTGAATATTTATGGGTGTGCCACTGGACCAAAGCAGGAAGAGAGCTTGGAGGGAGGCAGGAATATAGGTGCAAGAATCTTCATCAATGTATTCTAATATTATTTTTGTTACTGTGTTCTAGTTGATAATTGCCCAGCCGTCCATATGCATAATGAATATTGGTGGAGCCAAGCAGACAATGCAAAGTAGAGGCTTAGTTGTGGTTTCTGAAACATTTTTATCACTGAACACTGCAATTACCTTTTGAGTATTTTATTAGGTATTTGCCAAGTCAGGGCACAGTCCTTGATTCAAACATGATTATATTGTTCAGTATTAAGTCTTGGTAACCAGCAAAACATCTTCTTCAGACCTCAGCATGTTTTGATATTTTTCTTCAAAATTATTCACACAGACTGCATTATTAAATGTTCATCACTAGCTTAATTTGGAAGGAATTACTGATTTCTATCCGACTAGTTGCTTTTTTTAAAACAGTTTTATTCATATTAATTTCTCTTATTTGTTGCCTTGCAGACTTGCCTCCTTATTACTTCTGGATTTTCACTATATCTGGGAAATATTTTTCCATCTGAAATGGATTATTTACGTTGCGCAGCAGGTTCAGTAAGCATTCTTAATTATTTGCTGTGGCTGTTTGACAGCAAAATCAATAGTAAATAATTTTTGTGGGTTTATTGTTGTTTTATTCTGTCTGTCTTTTTACTACTATCTTCATGGAAGATTTAATTCTATTTAACAGTTTATTTAATCGGTTTTCATCCCATGGTTAAGGGAGTAATGGTTATCATAAAGACAACTGGTTTGTGCTACCATTTTCGTTAACCAACTCACCACTGGCATGCAGTAGTTATCTGCATGAACAGTTTTTCTGTGCTTGATTTTAAGAAAATTTGCATTGTTATGTATTTGGGGAATTTCCTGGTTAAATGCTATCAGAATGTATTTCAGATTGTATTTCAAAGTATTACTTTTTCAGTTTATTTTGCCATAATATCCAAGTACTGAAGCAGACTAAAAGTTCTCTTGAATATTACTATTTTATTAGTAAAATATGCATTAAAGATGTCTGACATTTTCCAAAGTCCAGTATTTTTACTACATTTTTGGGGACTCTTTTTTTTTTTACTGTATTATATATGCTTAATCTACACTTCAGATCTATGTGCATAAGATGAGTCTGATGTACTTGCTTTGTTCATGGCAAGATTCTGTTCTGTTGTTATTTTTGCAGCTTGACTTGCAGGTTTGTTCTAAGTTAGGTGCAAGACTAATGCTTTACTTCAAACAAACAAGTCCCAGGAGTTGCTCTGTAAATGAATTGTTACTTATGTTTCTGCTAGAGGTGTTAGAATAAAGTTGAAGCAGTCTTTGAAGTTAATATCTTCACCGATGTGTTATTCTCTGCAACATTAGTGTTAGTTACTGAGATGTCTCCTTTTCTGCCCCAAATCTTGTCTCTTTGAACTTTGTATTTATTGAGAATTTCCAAAGATCTGGTAGGTGCAGAAGGTTATCAAATTGGGTTTGAATGGCTTGCTGTCGGTAAAGATGTGTACATTTGGGTGTCTGTATGTGAGCAAGGTGTTACAGCTCCTACTACAAATCATGGAGTCAATATAGTGGGAAGAGCCTGCAGAGCCAACTGACCACTAAGAGTCTAGTTTACCATGAGCTGAATTGCTCTCTAGACTTTTTTAACCATCGTGACTAGTAGTAGGATTCAGTTGCCTAAACATAGTCATGTAGTATTCTAGAGACTCTAGGGTAGTCACGACATACAAGGATGTTTTAATTATGTTAAATACAGATCATTTAGGTGTTAAGGAAGTGCTGCCAAGAATTCTAAATGTCAATATTAATCTAGTTGTACTGGTTCCATTGTTAAGCCATCAGTGTTCAGATGTGTGAAAAGATAATTAGTAAAGAAATGTGGCATTTGTTACATGATTCATTATTTAACATGGAAACATTTTTAATGATTTCAGTTGAGCTTATTTTTATTTTGCTTATTACTATGTTGTAACATTATGTATTTGTGTAAAATAGAGCTGGATCTGTAATGGTATCATATCTATTGTGGTGGGGAACAGCTAAGGGATAGAGAAATTACTTTGTGAAACTTTTCACCTATGCATGATTTTTCCATTTAGCTCTGCCCTTAAGTATAGAAACACCGTTCCTAGTGAACACAGTGGAAATCCAAGACACAATTCTTAAAGTGTAATTTGACTCAACAGATCAGTTTTTACAAACTTCTGCAGAACTCTGTTGAGACCAGCCAAATTTTAGCTTACACAACCATGACTTTGTCTGTTTAAAAGAATGTGGAGGCCCAGTTGGGGACTAGCAGTGTTTTGCTTTTCCTGCTCAAGGATCTCAGGCCTTCTAGAGTTAATTTAAACTAACAAAGGCATGAAATGCCTCATGAAAGACTTTCTTTCTTTCCTTTACTCATCACATTGTGCTGGGTAGCTAGTCAAAACTGAGGGATATGGAAGGCATATTTAAACCTCTTGTAATCCTCAGATACTGATTGTAATTAATGAGCTCAGACAAGAGTGACAGACTTTCCTCAGAGTTTCTGATCTTCTGTTTGTCTAAATGAACTGAAATATGAATTCAGAACAAATAAAATACATGTATAGAAATATATATAAAATTCTTTGTGCAGAATATCCCACTAGTCTTCTCTCTTAATTTTCCCAGTGTATTCCTTCAGCAGTTGTGAGCTTTGCTATAGCAAGGAATAAAATTAATGTGGTAAGTGTAAGATTTTATTGGCAATTATATCTTTTTTTTTCCCCCCCTGTGGTTAAAATGAGAAAGAAACCCATTCTGAAACTGTTTTTCAGATACCCAATTTTCAGATTCTGTTTGTCTCTACATTTGCTGTTACAACAACGTGTTTAATTTGGTTTGGATGCAAACTTGTCCTCAATCCATCAGCTATAAATGTAAGTTACTAAAACAATTACTGATTAACGCTATATTTATCTTTGTTAAAAAAAAAGGGCGGGTGAGGTAGGTGGAGATCACATGTAATTACACTGTTGTCGATACCCCAGTATTCCTACTTAGTCTGTGAGGAGGGATCATCTAGCAGTAACTTCAGTTTTCTGAGTAAGGCAAGACTGGAAAATTGACATCAGAGAAGAAAACTTGCATGGCTAAAACATGCATGGTATAGCTAACTTAGAGGAGATTAATATGGAAATAACTTTCCTGTCTTCTTGTATTCAAAGTTCAAAAATGTGAATTAGATCTTCAGATGTGATCCAGTTGATCAACTGACTTTATTTTTCTGTTGACTGTAGCAAGTTTTGTTGTTTGGGGTTTTTGTTTGGTTGGTTGGTTTTGNTTTTGAAAGAGCAGGGTCAGAAGAGAACATTGGAAATTAATTAGCTCATCTGTAGATTAGCCAGTTTTCAGGGTTGAATTGTACTGACATGAGAAGGTGTCCCCAACAGTGCTACTCCTAGGACATTTCATCATCAGATTAAGTATAATCCTTTCCTGGATCTTCTTTAATGGATAGTTTTGCTTGTGAGGCCACCAGGAAAGAAACTTTTGATGAACATTTTTCTTATACATCATCAAGAAATAGAATGCAGCAGTTACGTCATTTGAAGCATACGTATTTCATGCTGGGAAAAGTTCACTGGTTTTGAGTCACAATCTTTTAACATCTATCTTTGGTAGTCTGAGTCAAACAGTAGAACTATAGGATGGTTTTGGGTTTTTTTGCTACGGTAAAATGTTCTGAGACCTCTATACTACATAAGAATATTACATGTATGAGTAAATAACATAGCAATAGGTATTATCGTTACCATTGATGAATATTCATAATAGACTATCACAGAATAGCAGTACTCAATACAACTACATCATACATTTCATATGAAGGTTAATGACTGCTTTCATGTGCTATTGTTCAGTTCTCCCACTATCATATCAGCTGTTGTGATACTAAGAGCTCAGCAGTAATAATGGGTCCCTATAATAATATAGCAGATCTGAATTAGTGGTAGTAACAAAAGACTTTTCTAATAGAAAAATAGTGCAGACTGGAGTTTGCTTTGGAGTTGTCTATGCTATTTTAATAACATCTGGTTAGCTCCGGATTTCACAGATGTCAAACTTTTAAATTAACTGTGTTTACTTCCCCTTAGAAAGTGCAGTGTATTAGGCCAATACTTACAAACCTGCTTTTTAAATTAGGTAACTAAGTCTAGCTTCACATTTCTGTGCAGCTGGCCCGATTTCCAGAGAAGTGGAGTACTGCAGTCAATCGGAGCTGTGGAGATTTAGCACTCTGGACAGTCAGATCGCCTGAATTCAAGCAGTACTGGCTTTAGATGTGGGCAGTTTTGCCCTGTGTGTGATGGGACAATGTCATGGCCCCCTGGGTTCTGTGTGTATCTCAGGACAGTTTACACCTGTCAATTCTTTGCACAGCCTTTGCTAGCTTCTTGCTAGTGTAGCAGTTCCCTCATGCATTTGCCCTTTCAAGCGTCTTAGGCTGTTGGGGCTGAAGGAATTATATACCAGACACAGGGGTACTGCCTTTTCCCTTTCTTTCTTGGTAGAGAGTTCAAATATTAGAAACCAGTTCAAGCATTCTGAGACAAAACAGCAGAGAAGTGTGACTGGAGACTACCAGTCCCTTTGCTTTCCCTTCCCCTGTCGCTGTCGAGAGAGTGGAGGGCTCTGTCTGCCCAGGAAAGGTGGGCCCAAGGGACTCATCTTGCCACCACAATGAGTAGTTATTTTGTCACGAGCCCCGGTGTGACAAAATTAATTTTGCTTATGCTCTTGAGAAGCTTTGAGCTGGCCCTGTGTGTAAGAGCTTAACTTTAGTTGCATACTTTTGAAGTGAGTAGTTTTTAGATTGCATAAAAATTTGCATTTTCTATTATTAAATATTAACAGCTTTTGTATTTTCAAGGCAGATCAAACCATTTGAAAAAAGAGGTTATATTAGACTGGAAAAGTATAAGTGACAAACAAATTTATAACAAGGCAAATCCTGTCTTTGCCAAATGTTAGTTATCTACAATAATGTCCACAAGACGTCCTTGGTTATGTGGTTTTAATTCTTTTCACTTGCCTATTGCATGTTCATACTATGTTGTTGATCACTGAATAAAGATAAGTCAGGATAACTGTGTGTGCAAAGCTGGCTCTCAGGGTTTTTTGAACCTTTATGTCTTAAGAGTTATTCATGGTGCTGACTTGCTCTCCTCTTTGAAGGATACTGTTTCAGTGTGACAGTCTCGCTGTTTGGCAGCTCACTGCCAGCTGTTTTCCATTACCCATGTGGTACAAAGAAGATGTGGAATACCATCTCTTTAACTGTTCTTTCATCATCGTATTTATTTTCCCTCCACATGGGAAACTGCACAAGAAAATAATACTAGGTCTTATATGAAATCACTGCCAGTAATTTAAAAGCAGTAAGACTCATAAAAAGGATAAGTTAATCCAATTAAGACAATTAATATTTAGCTCCCTCCCCTTTATAAAGGACCCGGGTAATTCTTCGTTAGTGTTACTGTGGTGGGTTGACCCTGGCTGGACGCCAGGTGCCCACCAAAGCCACTCTATCACTCCTCCTTCTCAACTGGGCAAGGGAGAGAAAATATAATTAAAGGCTTATGGGTTGAGATAAGGACAGGGAGAGATCACTCAGCAGTTACTGTCACGGGCAAAACAGACTCAACTTGGGGAAATTAGCTTAATTTATTAACAATCCAGTCAGAGAAGGGTAATGAGAAATAAAACCAAGTCTTAAAACACCTTCCCCCCACCCCTCCCTTCTTCCCAGGCTTAACTTCACTCCCAATTATTCTCTACCTCCTCCCCCCAAGCGGCGCAGGGGGACGGGGAATGGGGGTTGTGGTCAGTTCATCATACATTGTTTCTGCCGCTCNGTGGGGTCCTCCATGGGCTGCAGGTGGATATCTGCTCCACCATGGACCTCCATGGGCTGCAGGGGGACAGCCTGCCTCACCATGGTCTTTACCACGGGCTGCAGGGGAATCTCTGCTCTGGTGCCTGGAGCACCTCCTCCCCCTTCCTTCTTCACTGACCTTGGTGTCTGCAGAGTTGTTCCTCTCACATATTCTCACTCCTCTCTCCAGCTGAAATTGCTCAGATTTTTGTCTCCCCTTCTTAAATATGTTATCCCAGAGGCGCTATCACCATTGCTGATTGGCTTGGCCTTGGCCAGCGGCAGGTCCGTCTTGAAGCCGGCTGGCATTGGTTCTATCAGACATGGGGGAAGCTTCTATCTGCTTCTCACAGAAGCTAGCCCTGTAGCTCCCCCCACTACCAAAACCTTGCCGTGCAAACCCAATGCAGTTAGTTACTTATGTTGATGGATAACTCTACAAAAGTACTTTAGGTAGATAAATGGAATGCAAGATACAAGACATGTCCTAGACTGTGTGACACCACTCCAGTAGTGTGCAGTTCTGTAGTGAGTATACTATCAACATGAAGGATGTGATGTGTAAAAGGTGCAAACTGCCACTGCTGCCACTCTGTTCCTTCCCAGCTCTCTGGGTGAGAAGCCTAGTGGACAAAAATGAGCAGAACCTTGTGTGTACGCTGTGTATGCTGACCGCTGCAACTGAAAGGGTTCAGATCTTGAACAGGATTCAAATTAACTCCAAATGGAGTACATACATTTATTGTCTCTTTGTGAGCTGAGTGTCTGTACCTCCATTATAGTGGAGGTGATCCAGTGACTGAGACACTGCAATGCAGTCTTGTGTATGCTTCAGTGTAGATGGCTAAGGCAGGATTCCGAGGCCTGAAGTTCTTATTTTAAAGGTGCTGTGAGATATTCTGCCTGACTGCTGCTTCTACTCTGGATGGGTGAGAGTCTCCAATCAGTCCTGTGTCATACATCCCATTCATGCAGGCACGTTCAATATGCTTGAGGATTTGAAATGGCACTAGCAGCCAGTATAATTGAACCCCACCTCTAGCGACTGGTTGGTCCAGTAGCTTTTGGGGTTCCCTCTCTTGTCTATATAGACTAGGTCTCCACTGACAATAGTGGAAGCCTAGGCAACGTAGGTGCATGCAGATATTGGAGTGTAGGTGCTCGATTTGGTTGCCTAACCATAAGCGTGTGTCTCCATGAGGTATGTGCTGGCTTGTCCTGCCTCACTCCAGCCGCTGGTCCAAGAGGGCTTCAGTCTCCTTTAGGTCCTCTGTCATTATTTGTCAGACCTGTGCAGATGGCTTAAAACATCTGTAGGATATCTTAAATTGTGTTAAAAGTATGCATTTAAGCAACTATATTGAACTTTAAATTATTTAATCTTGAAATTAATTCACCCTTTCACACAGTTTCAGTGAACCACGTTTTTAATACCTGGTGCAGGTTCAGAGCAAATTGGATTAAGTTTGTGCTAATCTACTACTTTCTACCCAGTAGCGCTTGCATGTTCCTTAGGCATGGAAGAGGATTAGGGACACAATTTACTTGGTTCTCTGCATCTGGTGGTAGATTTTATGTATAGTGATAGTTGTAGAGATAATTTTCTTCAGTGCTTAGAAATTGAATTTCCCATTGTTATAATTATATATATATAGGTATAAAAAGGTACTTACTTCTAGCTTCAGCTGTATTTCTGTTTAAAAAATAAAAACAACAAAACCACCCACACTCCAAAACTGAAGATGACATATTTTTACTTTGGTTTAGGGGTGTTGAACTAATTTTATGAGTGGAAAGCTCTGTCTGGTATTCTAGACATGTCATATCAGAAAAAAAATACTGGAAAGATAAAATTAAAAAATCTAATTTATTTACTGTTACTTTTTCAATTTCTGTTATTTACTTCTTAGAGCTAGCACTAAATGAGCTAGTCCATCAATGTAGTTATAGTGCTTCTGGACTCAAACTTGTACATCTACTTGGCACTACACTGTATATTGTAGCCTTGCCAGTCCACGTTGGTACCAGCACTGCATGTCAAAACACATCCAAATCATGGGACTTTTCAGGCTGGATTAAATTGTTCTGCAGACCACATGTTTGACACCTCTTCTTTTGCCAAATAATGTCTTTATTCTTCATGCTAGCACTTTCCCTAGAAGGTTACCACTATGACATTTATTGCTGTTTGTGGCCCTAGTACAACTGTACATTCTGTTGTGTACTGCAAGGCACATCGTTCCAATTATGATTTCCTGAGAAGAATGAATTTCAGTGCCCAAAAAAGCCTCTCAAATCTGCCACTTATGATTTTTTTCAAAAAAACTGTGCTGCAAGATACATGTTGGAGAAAAACTGAGATTTGATCATCTACAAAGCAGTTCTGACATGAGGGAACAATATAATTCTGTTCTAAGTCATTGAACAATGGTTTGCTGTAATTGTGTAGGTTCTGAATGGAGTCAGTTCTCCCTAAACTTTTGGTACATTGCCCAATGGACCTAACCACCAAAGGTTTTCTTGGGCTGCCAGTGGAAAAAACACGATGCTTTTGAAGACAAGAGAGGGAAATCCACTCTGCCTAACTTGCGTGCCTCCAGAAAATGATTCAGCCCATGTAGAGTAGGTATATACCTCTTTTCATGAGATAATAAGGAAACAAAGAGAAGTGTTAAGTATTACACTTATCAGCAACGGCAGGAGGAATGGCAGCATGCACGTTTTTGCACAATAATGTAGTTTGTTAGACCCGCAAGAGTTATGAAACCACAAAGAGTGTTCATCAATGCTCTACTAGCACTAGGTAGAGCACAGAGCTGGGATTCTTGGCCCGGTTCTTTGGATTGTGTTTTCATTCAGCATTAGACATTGTATCATAGCATTTGGATTGCAGAGTAGGGGTTGGGAGCCTGTGGCCCTCCTTCCCTCCTGCAGTGGATTGCCTTAGCCCCTGGGCTAGTCAAGCTTGCCTTTGTTTATCCTCTTTCTGTTTCTGTGAATCTTCCATGATTTGCTGCAGTGTTCTGGTTTCACATGGGAGGTCCTGCAAAATGCAAACGTACCCAGCAATCACCCCCTTGTCATTAAGTCCTCTTCTGGAAGACAGTGATAAAATCTTCAGGCAGAATATTCCCATAAATGAAATAAATGTTTCTTTCTTAGGTTAGGCATGCTGAGTATTATGTAGACAGCTAAGTGTTGTCCTAGAAATTTATCAAGAACCAAGAAAACGGTTAACAAAGTATCTAATTAACAGATATGTCTAAATGTCACAGAAAATAGACAGACCGCTGGATCCTGCTAGATCCCATCCCCTCCTTTATTTTTAATATGGAAGATGTCACTCATTTATGTCTGGGATTTTACTGACAGATAAATTTCAACTTGATTCTACTTATTCTGCTGGAAATCTTCATGGCAACTACTGTGATCATTTCAGCTAGGTCTACTGAAGACTGCTGTACGAGAAAGAAAGTAGGTACCCTTAAGGATTAAAAATGTCTTTTTTTTTTTGTGTGTATTAAAAAATATTAGATTTTTCCTGTATTACATACATTGACAAGTTACTGGTGACTCCAGTATATAACTTCATATTACATGGTAAAACTAGATTTGAACAATAAATAAAAGTACCGTACTAAACACTAACAACCTCTTCTACCTTTGAGTGTAATGGGCCCCCTGCAAAATGACCTGTTGCAATTATACAGCACAGGGTTGTTTGGGTATCGTATGAACAGGCATGGCGAATGTTCTATTTCTGTTTTGTAGAACAAAACTTAATGACGTATGAAATATTAGAATACTGTGACTTGTATGTATGCAAGCAATGCTTTTTTGAAGCCTGCGGTAGAGAAAGTATTTGTCATGTATGCTAATTTGGTGGTATCTGGACAATGAATATTGGCTTTGGGATTTGGGGCTATAGATAAAATTTTCCTTAGTCACAAGTGCTCTCCCAAATCCCACCCTCATTTTTCTAAAACAGTACTTCTTTTAGGTAATAATGAAGCAAACGTGCTGTGTTCCAGTGGAAGTATTGCTTCCTAGATAAAGTCATGTAGTGTACTGTCCTCCTCCAGTTACTGTTTATCCACATCAGTAAAATCTGAAGGCTCAGGAAGAAAGCATATATTTTGAAGGTGGAAAGGGGAGATGAGATGACCATATTTCGTTGTTGAACAGTGGTTGTATAACAGCTAAACTGGGACTACCTCATTTGTTTTTAATGTGATTGATGTGGTCTGACACTGGTGAACACTGTGGTGTGTCACTGTCAGTTCTGATGGGCCAACCAGACGTTGCATGCCACCGTTAGGATATTAGAAAGAAATTTATTGCTTTGTGCATTTTTTTGATAATGATTTTTTATTCGCCTCTAGAATACTGCATATGACAGTACCATTGTTTTGAGCAACATCAGCTTTCCTACTCGAATTCTGAAGTCATACTCAGTAAGAAAAGTGTTTTCTTTCATTAAATCAATTTGTTCTTTCGTTTAAGTGCTAAACTTCTCTAAAGCCAGGAAGACATCACTGTAGCTAACAGCTGAGAGAATAAAGACAGAAATGAGGGATATATCTTAAAATGTTTAGAGTATTGCAAGATAAATGATAACTGCCATGTATAATAGGAAGGACATTACTTAATGACTTATGGATAAATGGTGTAAACTGAACTGTTGTTCGGTGGAGCTAATAAATGAGAGCATAAATATGTATAATGAAGCTGATCTTGTTTTCACTTAAGCCAGCTGGAATTTTGCCATATTTTAGATCTGAAAAACATTGACTTCATGCATAGCTAATAGCATAAATGCATTTTTTTCCTTCCAGTGAGTTCCTTTCTATATGCAAATAGGAAATTTGTTGTTCAAATGCACTGTTAATAATTTGTGTGCTCTTCTTTGTTTTAGGTAATTGAGGTGATTATTGGAATTTCATCAGTATTTGGTGGAATAATTGCTTTGAATATGGATGTTCTAGTCTCAGGTCCATATCTTTCAGTAACATTCTTTTGGATCTTAGTTGCTGTAAGTAGTGCAAAATGAAGGCACTCTTTTAAAACAATGTTTTTGGTTTTTAAAATTTTTGAAAAATTTTTTTTCATTTTTCCTCTCCCTACTGGAATATTTATTTGGCCCTGATACCACTTGGCAATTGCTGCTTAGCAAATAAATTAGCATTTCAGTATACGTAATATATTTATGCAGTAAGTGTGTTCTATTTTGATTTACAATGCTTTGATTCTTATAAAATATTCTGACACATTTCCAGTCCTCAGTTCGGTAAAATGGAAATGAGTAATAAAACAAGGGTATTAGAAGTGAAGTGTTTTGTCAGACAAGTCCTAGGTTTTAGAATATTTCAGCCTGCAAAATAAAAAGTTGAGTTTAGTTTCAGCATGGTAGAATCCTTCGAACATCATCTTTAGCCTGTCAGCCTTAACTGTTGTAAAAGCCCGAGACTGTGGTTGGTAACCCTTGTCACTAATAACAGCCTGTACCTAGGAGCAGCGGATTCATAAAGGATGCTGTGCTACCCTGCTTGCCACGAATTGAACCAGTTGAGAAAGAAGACAATGAACGTTAGATTTATATATGGCTACCATGTCTGGAGAATCCCTTAGCATGAAGTGGAAAAAAGATCATAAACAAGTTTTTCAGCATTCAGAATTCACAAAGTTCAGTAGGATTCATTAGGTTTTTATGTAGAAGTGTCAAGTTTTGAGGATCATCGTATTTCAGTATGTGTAGGTTTAATACATGATATTCATTAAATGCAAGTTAAATGAAGATTAGTTTTATCTCCATTTGACTAATTGATTCCTACTACTGTCATAGTAAGCCTACACAGTTTTACCTTAACAGGAAATTTAGGATGTGATCTGTGACTAGTGGGAATCACTGTAACTCAATTGTAATTTGTGTAGTTTTCATGTAGGTAAATATTTATTTTGTTACACTTTTTTGTTTAGTGCTTTCCAAGTGCTATTGCAAGTCATGTAGCTGCTGAATATCCAAGTAAATGTTTGGTAAGTGTGTAAAATTCTGGGATTTTGTCATTAGAGTGGAATAATGCTAAGAAAGCCTGCTTGTGATAGTGGGCACTATTCGCATTTGCTCACTTGTTTTTAGTTACTTCTACAAAATGTGACAGAAATATGTAGCACAAGTGTAAGCTGATATTCCTGAAAAGCAATCCAGTAGGTCCTTTGGAGACTTAATTCCACCAATTCTAGAAAAGAATTCAAAGGACTGTTTGTTGGTTTTTTTGTACTGGTTCCTTGGGAATGGATATTACTATAGGACAACAACATACCTCATATGGTATGCCGAGAACGGCTTTCATGCTCCTGAGCTGAGGTCCTTTCTGTTCCGTTCTCCTTTCAGTATGAGCTGTGGTTTCTGAAAAAAGAAAATTAGGTGTGCAGACTGCACTGGTCTTAGAACCTATTTTAAACAAATTCCTCATCTGCATGACTAGCAACAAGGACTAAGAGTATTCAGTAGAGTGCATTTATTCCTTGACTGTCCCAGATGTGTAGTTAAAACATCTGTTCTAGGTTATAGTCATGTAACCATATTTAAGTCAGTAATGATGCATGCCCACAACTGAAGTCAGAATTTGATCCTGTAGGATGATATTTGAATGCAAACTTGGCTGCTGTTGTATTGAAATAAATTTGCCTCAAAGCACTCAAATTTATTTGCATGGTTATTTTAGGTTGTAAGTCTGCAATGTCTGCTGTTAATTCTCATTATTTCATACAAACTGAAGTATAAATGATACTTCTGTACTGGCTTTCTAAATTGGGTATTGCTTCCTCTCTCTGCATGTGAAAGGGACGTTTAAAATCAAACAAAAACCCCATCATCCATATTAAATGGAAAATGAATTACAAAACAACAGTGTTTTGGCTAGGAAACTTAATCTATTCAAAGCTTGCTTCTGTATCTCCATGCAATGTGGATGGCTCTTAATATTTGTCTCATATGTGTAATCTTATAGACTTTTACATACTTTTGTTACACTTACTTCAAGGAGATAGACCTCACAAACCAAAGTGTTAACTTGTTTTTATTCTTATTTAACATTTATTATCTTATTTTTTAGGTTGAGGTCCTGATTGCCATTAGCAGTGTTATCTCTCCATTGTTGTTCACAGCTTCTGCATACTTATCCTTCAGTATCATGCAAGTTATTGACATCTTTAAAAATTATCCACCTGCTGTTAAAGTATGTATTTTTACGCAATTGAAAAATTAACATCTACCTATTACAGTAGCAACACAAGAATTAATTAGGAAGTATAAGAAGACAAGGTACTGCATTATAAAGATTGAATAAAATGTTATAGGAATTATTCAAAACCTCTTTTTTGACTAATGATACAATTTTAAGTGTGTTAAATCTGTTGCCACCCGGGAATTACAGTTTAAAAACAATGGGATATTATTCTAAAGAATCAGTAAAAATAATATGTTGGACTCCTTGAGGTTTTTCTAAATTTGTAGTATATAAAATTAAAGATTCTAGGTTTACTTGAAGAATACATTTTTCGGTTTCTTAGGATGTCTACCAACAGGTGGCATGTTGGGATTGTAAGCTTACACCTGGATTCATTCAAAGCCTGGATTGGAACAGAGATGAAAAAAAGTTTGCAAATCTTAAAGCATTTTAATATGAAGTGTTACCAGTGCATTGCTGAAGAGTTTTCTAGGGCTTTACCGTCAAAGTGTTTAGCAATCTGTGATGATGTTCAAAGAACCATTTATGGGGATTAAAATAGTCTCAATAAGAGTCTTGAGTCTTAGTACCCACTAGTCCTTAAGTAGTCTTGTAATTTTATAAGAAGAGAGGGAAAACATTTATTAAACTGAGATCTTAGGGACTGGAAAACCAGCTTTTGAGTATGTGATCCCGTTCTGATACTGGAGGAGCATAGTGTATTGTTGGACCTCAGGAAGTGGCCAAGGCTTACATGCTCTGTTTAAGTAGCTTCTCCAGTTGCACATATTGGAGACAGAAGACTGGACTGTCTAGACAGTTGGTGTGACCCTGTAGAGCATTTCTTACATTCTTATGCCACTTTGTGTCGGGATGCAGCAAGAGTGGGCTACTCTGCAAAGGAGGGTGAACAGCAGAGCAGAAGGTGACAGCAAGGCAGACAGGGACAGTGACCTCATTGGCAAGGGGCGCAGTCATACAGTACCCAAAAAAAGAAAAACAAGGCAGGTCCAGTCATGGTAACCAGGTTCAGCCAATAGTTCAGTGACTGCCAGACAAGTCCGTAGTAGTGAGGCAGATCCAAGGTCAGCCAGGAATTCAAGTCAGCAGGGCAAGGTCAGAGCCAGCAAGGCACAGGGCCAGGCCCAGGCATAGCTGCGACATTGCTCAGGTCAAAAGCAGCAGTGAGGTTCTATGTTTTAGAGGATGGTTTCCTCAATTCTGTTCTATTTCTAGAAGAAAAGATCATTTGGCAAATTAACATTTTGTTAAAAATTATCGATTTGTTCTACTTTGAGCAAACTCAGGCACTCCAATTTTAATTGAATCTTCATCCTGAAATAAACTGTAAATTACAATTTGAGTTAAAAAATGAAATCTAGATACAAATCTCAAGGGGTGGGAATGGCAGAAAATAGTTTATTCAAGTAGTTAACAACATGTTTAATGTCTCTGTTTTCAGCAATCTTATGATGTACTCCTGTTGCTTCTGATGTTGATGCTGCTGATTCAGGCATGCCTTACTATTGGAACTGTAATACAGTGTGTAAATTACAAGACAAAAATGAAACTACATGATTCGTCATGGGCAGCATCACAGGTTAAAAAACAGGAATACAGAACAACAGAGGTATGTATTTATACCCATTATAAAATTTAAAAATCTGTATTTAAAAAGATATTTTTGTAATGTTTTGTGTTACTTAATTCAGATCACAATTAAAAGCTGCTCTGTAAAACTGTAAAGATGTTAATGCACTGGTGAATTTTGTAATAAAGAGATAATATTTTGCTGGTTAAATGATAACTGGGGCATGACAGACTCAATATCTGTAAATCTGTGACAAGTCCTGTTAAGAGAAAAACAGTTGTAAGGTTAAAGCCCCCTTTTGTTTTTATTTGTAGTATGGGCTCCCAATTATAGATGAGGTTCATCATTGTACTAAGGTAAAATGATAGTCCTACTGTCCTACTCCACAGGATGCGCATCCATAATTGCTATTTACATGTCAGAATGAAGTTATAGAAAAGATGATGGGCCTTGTATGACTATGTTCTGGTAATGAGATAACCATCTATTAAGAAAGGAATGGATTTAGCCCTTTCAATGCAAGCAGAAGTTTTGGGCTATGGAATGAGAGTACTCGATATAGTTGTACTTTTTGAAGGCCTGCTGGGGGGAGTGAATTTACTAAGCCGAGTTAGTTCTCTTAATTTCCCTAAACTGCAGATGGGAAGAGTTAAGAACCTGGAGTGCAGGAACAACAATGGGCAAGCTGAGTGAGTGGCTACCCATGCTGGACAGTATGAAGTAGTGCACAGAGGAGGGTGCCTGGAATCCCAGGTCTCTCCATGTCCTAACTACAGTACCAAAATTGGTGATAAAGATCAGAATTGATATTTCCCTCCATTTCCCTCCTGCACTTACACATTCAAGCTATCCTTTCAGGTACAGATTTTGCACATACTTTTTTTTAGACCACGGTGGTGCCAGTATTACTGTTACCACTTCCCATATAGTCGTTCAGGGTTAGAGTGCTATTTCAAGCAGTGGGGGAACCCAGCTTTCTTCAGCCTGTGTAGCTTAACTACATCCATCTCCTAGCACAGCACTGTAGCCCTTAGGCTTTTCTCACCTCTGCTGTACAGAGCAAAGTGCTGTATCCTTAAAGACTAGGAGAGAGTAACTCATGTTAGCTGGATGCTTACTGCATGGCCCAGCACTAGAGAGAGTGCTGGATTCAGTCCCTGCTCTAGAGTGAGCATCTGCATTGAAACAGCACTGGATAGAAAGCATCGGGAGCAGGGACTGAAATTCAGTCAAGTCATTATACAGCTGGTAATGGAAAGTGGAAGTGGTGGATTTATGTCCCCTCAGGCTGCTGAGGGCATTCGGTGTAGGTTGCTTATTTTCTGGATCTGTGTCCTGAGAGTTACACTCTGTATGAAAGATGAAGCACAGCAGCACTTCTACTGCTGCAAGTCACATTTTGAAGCATAGGTTGTGGCATGGCTAAACAGATCTCTTCCGGGGATTATTTACATAAGTATGCGTAGTTTGTGAGTGACTGAGAAATTAGGTTTGCATTAAATGCTAAAAGGAGCACTTTGTCCAGAAAAGCAACACCTTTTTGCCTGCCTTTTAGTATTTAAACACATGAATGATGTTACAGGTGAAGTTGTTGGTCCCTTTGGCTTCTCAGAAATCTGTGTTCTTAGGCAAGACCTTAGTTTGCTTGCATGTATGTACATAAATCTTGCTTCAATTGCACTGTAGGGGGCTACTTCTGGCTTTGGGTTTAGAGATTTAGATGCTAGGGCTTTCCGTCACATTTTGGCAAAAGTCTTGAAAAAATGTCCTAAGTAACATGTTTAAGATAGGAATTTGGTCAAGTTTCTTTGACCCAAATGTCTCAAGTATTATACAATTTACACTATTATATTTTATATCATAAATGTATACTATACAGTATACAGAACTATACAATTTACAACGTATAGAATTTTTTAGTAGCTCAGACTGTGACTATTCATGTTTATATTCTCCTAGATTCTCTCAGATACTTATTTGCTTGAACTTCAGTTTTTAACCAAAACATTGTTTCATGTTTGCATTTGTCTGAATTTTGTTTACTTTTAGGTTTCCAATAATACCTTAAAGGATTTTGACAAAGACAAAGCCTGGAAAGCAGTTGTGGTGCAGATGGCTCAGTAGTTTGGGTTCTGCAAATGCAGCCAATACAGTATGATCCGATACAGTAAATCAACTGTTTGCATTAAGGCTTAAAAACTTCTCAGTTTATAAACAGCAATATAGTTACAGCAGTAGGAGCCAAGGAGTAACACAGTAAATAATGTGTCTTTCTAATAATTTTGAAATATATTGATAATATTGTTAACACATCTGTCTTTTCTGTTGGTATCTGTATTCTAGTGTTGCTTTAGAAGATACCTTTAGAAAAAAGGTAGTGAGTCACGTGGATTTATGCTGATGGCAAAGTAAAATATGACAATATGTAGTAGGCTTCATATATTTGCAAGAGATGGTTATAACTGCAGTTATGCAGTCAGTGTGACTGATAAATGCTTTTGTAAAGTTATGAGTACAAGTCATAATTGATATTTTTGCTTATACTTCACTTTTGTAGGAGTTGTAAAGTTATTTTGCATCTCATTGCTTTTATATAAATAAAAGTCTTTATTATGTGGAAACTCAAGAACGTGGATTGACATTCTAATTGGAGAGGGGAAAACAGAATATTCTTTCCCATTAAGCTTCCATTTCTGGACTGTTAAAGGGGAAAGGGGCTTTTTCTGTGTGGCCAGGCACAAAATCTACTAGCCAAAGCAAAAAAAAAAAACCCAGCAAACAGAAGCAATCAGCCAAATAACAGGAGATACTACTGATATTAAAAGCATTTTTTTCACGTATGAAAATGTATTTTTGGGTATATTACTTTTCATTTATTTATTTTCCTAACTGTCTTTAAACTTACAGAACCTAGCTGCCTTTAAACAAGGGATATCCCCCATACAGATTTCCTTTTAATCCTATCTGAATTATGTGTATGATCATGTAGATTTCGAACACTATAAGAATTTCCATGTTAATAGGCTTTTCGGTGTAACTAGGGAGATAGCTGCTGACAAGGTGGTGGGTTTTTAATTGTTTTTCTGTTTTTATTGTTTTATTGCTGGTTTTTGAAAGGTTCTAGACTTTGAATTTCGTTCTTCTTTAATCTGAAATAACCCAAATAATTTGTTCAGAGCATGCTGCAAAGCTTACCTCTTTGCTCTTGGGGAGGGGAAATAAAGAGAGAGAAAGGTATTTACAGTGCGGAGCCCTTCAGGTATGCTAGCATGTTTTCTTTTGGTTTTGGGAAAGCTGACAATTATTACGGCATTTTAATACATAGAGAATAATCTTTCAAGTTTAGAGCAGTGCTTCTTAAGAGCATGTATACAGCAACCTCTCTGTTCACCTAAAGTAGTGTGTGGTTTTGGTCCAGACTAGTACATCAACAACCAGAGGATGCAGCTGCTGTTTCCTTAAATACTGCCAAATCTCATGCCTCTACTGGTGGTACTTGTGTAAACATTCTCACAACAAGTCAGATAAATAATAATGTATCTGCTACAATCTTACCATTTTTATAAATAGAAAAAGTTAGGTTTTGATTGTACACTATTTTTTGAAAGTCACAAAGAAATAGTGACAGTTCTACCTAAAAATAAACATCCAAACAACTTTCTAAATCTCACGCGTGGATTGAAACTGGACAAAGACTGTAGACAGTGTAGAAGTTGTTCATAAATCACTGTAAAGTGAAAAGGTAGAGTCATATGTAGAATAGTGCGAGTGTATTTTAATGGTTTGCTTTCTTTTATGTGGTAACACACTTGCCTTCATTTAACTGAATCTGTATCTTCAAGAGATCATCTGTATCTTTTCTGCCAAATGGTTATTGGCTTTGGTTATCGAGAAGGTTAGATATAAGTAGATAATACTTCTATTACTGACCTTCGTTGGAAAAGAAATTAATTGGAAGTTGCACATTCTGAAGGAATTTCCTTTCCACAAAACGCTTATACTAACAAGGCGCTGAGGGTCTTTAACCTCCTTTTGAGTCAAATGGTTTGAGATGCTCTCCTCCAAACAGTAAGAACCTTTTAAACAGCTACTGATTTTTGTTTTGCTGTCAGGAGTGGCTAGGAAGAACCTAATGACAGGATATAATAGGGCATATTTACCTTTCTTTTGGGGAACTAAAGTATTTTAATAAGAGGTGAAGAAAATAGCATTCATCAAAAAGAAAGAGGAAAACTAAATAGGTTAAACAGATTGATTAAGTTAGAATTTGGATTGACCCTGAAGCAATGGTCGAGATACGTGACTGTATCTGAGGTTTTTTGGTCTTCTTTGATTAACAAGGGGAAGGAATAGATGGGAGTAAAAAAAGAAGTCGTCATAGAGCTACCAGCCATAGATTCTGCTTTCCAGTGAAGATGAACATGCCTGGGCTCCCTGCCTGGCCATGGCTCCCTTCCTGCCCTGTTCAGCACAGTGGGGACTGCACAATCTGCCAGGTGCCAGGACTTTTTGCTACACACCTAGTAAACTAGGAGCTCCACCGTACCACTCTGGAGGTTGAATTTTCTTATCCCATGCAAGAAGGAAAATCATGGAGGTAAGGGCAGGCTTTTAAAACCATAATTAATGTAGGGCTGGCTGCTGACATGAAAATCCTTTCTCAGGCAGAAAAAGCTTCACTGTAAATCTCACTCTGTGGGTAAATGCTTTTGTAATTCAAAGCCCTTTGGTCTGCTACTGGCGCCTGCTACTTTCAGCCCTTCTTTGCCAAGTGCTTTTGTGTGTTGGTGTTTGACACAGAGTCAATCTTGATTGCTTGCAGCTTTAATTAGGGTGTGCTGGTAGATGATCCGTTCCACAGCACAGCTGGGAAGCCTGTTCAAGGGACAGAAATCATAGCCCTCTCTGAGGTCAGTTGGGTGAGATAACAGTGTATGTGCCATGCTATAAGGGTTTCTGCTTGGAACCAGATGGGGAGTGCCATTGCCTGCCTTGCTGGGTTTCAGTAGAATTCATGCCATGGGCTACTGCTTAGCTTATACCTAACCCTATAGGAGTTAGGGTCCTAGCTCAAAAGAAAAAAAAAAAATAGCTCTAGGTAAAATAAACAAACAAATCTGGCTGAAGCATCTTCTGAAAAAAATAAAGTTGTGTGCACCTGGTGCATGAATCCTTCCTCAGCTACCAATTTAGCTAGCAAAAGCGAGGAAAGCAGAAGGGGAAAACTGCATTTTTTAAGAGCATTTCTTAATCCTCTCTGCTCCTGCAGGCAAATTTCTTGTAGCACCTCACCAGGAACAAGAACACACAGTTGACTATTGGTATTTATTTTTTTGTTGTTTTTAGTAGTAACCTGCCTTATAAGAACAGACAGGTGAGGAGGAAAACTGCAGTTAGGATTCAATTTATCAAGTCTCACCTTTGGTGCTTCTATCTACTGTTTTTCTGTTAAGACCCATGCCTAGTTATGGTTAGAAAAGCAGTATGTAGTTTTGTTGGACCTAAGCTCCTGTTGTGAACCTGGGCTTAAAATACCTTAGCTGCTCAACTAGAATGAGAGATCTGGAAGAAGTGGTACACTGCCTACCCCACAATAGGAATACGGACCTCTGTTTCTATCCAGAAATGACTCTGTGTCAAATGGATTGTGCATACGTGTTTTTATATGTTTGTGTATGTTCTGCATATATAGTTTTGAGTTGATAGGAGTTCTTTAGATCTTTCCTACCATTCGTCTCCAGCAGCTGAAAGGGGACATTTTTACAAAGCGGATGAGCTCAGTGCTGAAAGGGGTTGTCTCCTCTGGCCTCTTCCCTTGTGCTAGCCGTGGATGGTATCTGATTAAACTGGCGGAAAACTTATCGATAAAAAAAATGAATAGTTTCCTGCTGATTTAGTTAGCCAGTTTAGCACACTGCAAACTCGTAGTGGCCCTCTGAGATCTTGGATATGACTTCATACCAACTGGAGGTACAACTGGACTTCTGCCTCAGTGGAGGTAGATCAACAGCGTATTTGTCTTTTATTAGTACTTCCTTTGTCCCTTCCTGTCACTTTCCTCGCCTATGTTTTGCCTTGGTCATATCCCCCTTCTCCATTCCCCGTTTGAAAAAGTAGACTTGTGCATGATCTGTACCAGGAATTACAACTTTAGACTGACCATGTGATCAGTTGGTTTGTGTGTAGATCACTGTCAATTATACTTGGAGTTAAAGGAGTTTCTCAAAAAGTGCATGTTTTGTGGTCTGGGTCTTGTGTTTCTGAAGAGAATCCATGAGATTAAAATAATAAAATCTAAATTAGTTTCAGAAACTGGAGTAGTCAGGCTTCCCTGGCAACTGATTTGGTTTTATAATAATTTCCTGTTTTTTCAAATGTTAGAAGTATTTTTGTTTGTTACTGAGTGGGAAGTCCCTCAGGGAGAAACTGACAGTCAGAAGAAAATGTTAGTATCATCCATTTTATGAATAGTAGTATCTTAGATAAAGTATCTTCAAAAGATAAGTTTTCGATTCCCCCTCCCCCCCTTATCTGGTGTTACCTGTCTAATACTAATATGAGATATTTCACAGTAAACTGCTTTTCTGCCCCTATATTTATAAGGAAAACAGCCAAGGAGTGAAATAACAATGGTAGAGCTGAATGTGTTACGATGAATCAGATTCATGCGACAGGAAAACCATGCTAGCTTTTAGCAATGAAGAGAGAAATGCCCATGAAAACAGTATTGGCCAATTACTTTCCAATCAGTGTTTTGTTAATATCAAGTTATGGCTATCAAATATAAGCAAAAATTGCTTTTCATACTTCCTTTTTCAAGACAGGAGCGGTCTACAGGTATAAAATATCCTTATGTAATGCTTACTGGAGTTTTCCTCGGAGTATTTTTTTTAAGATTTATTTCCTACTTAACCTTTCTGTTTCATTTGCTCAAATGTTATATCCTCTTTAGTGATCAGTTTATAATTATTCTTTTCTGTCCTGTAAAGTTAAACTGTTTCTGTTTCTGGAGAAAAAATACAAAACTGACACTGAATTTTTTTTTTTGAACAAGTTTTCCCCTAGCTGACTCCATTTTTAAAATCTGATGTAACTCCTAATCCAAGAAACATCTTTTATATAGATGCTTGGTAGTGTCCATTTCCTCAAACAAAGGGCAGAGTGTTTAGGTTTAAACAGGCCCTGTTCTTTTCTCCTCTGCTTTTTGTGAACCATGGAGGCTGAAATCCAGAGTTTGTGGGGATTCTTACCACCTGTATGTTATGGAAAGGGAAAATAAGAATGGTAAAACACTGTGTACATAGGATGATTTGCTGTTTTGTATTGCATGGTTTTGTGCTTTATGCTGTCAGATTTTGGGCATCCAGAAGGAACTTGGAAATGTGTTCCTGTATTACCAGCTCTGCTTTCCAGCAGCTACAAGAGGCCAAGTGCTTCTGCAGGGGCTGAGTTGCTAGAGGTTGCCCCAACATTGCTTGTTTTCAGAAGCGCCACCAGCAGGGGGATGCTGATGGAGCGACTCCTACCTCCGTATCTCCTACCCCTATACCTCTACACTGTGTGTATAGGGTGTAGCCTGGCTTTCCTACTGGCTGCTGTTGACAGTGCAGGGATCGTGACTGGTTCTTGGTTGTTCCCGGGCTCACCATTTAACAAATAACCAGGATTAATATCAACTGCTCTGAAGCTTGTTTTTCTAGACAGAGCCCTTGACTCACTCAGGCTTAGTTCTGAGGATATGTACTCTTCGCCAGCAGTCCTGGTTTAGATTATTCATCCTGTTCTGCTGCTCATTTACCCATTTCCATTAAAGTCTATGGAAAAAGTCTCATTTAGTTCAATATGGTTCGTCTTGGAGTTTTTGTATTTATTTTTATGTTCTTTCCAACGTCTGATTTATATAAAAAGTTACATAAAATCAGAATGATTTTTAGGTGCATTATATAAACCCTGAAGTTCAGGATTGACATGGGAAGGAAAAAAGACAGCATTAAAACTTTAACCTACTCCACACTGTCTGCTACTACACTGAGTTCCACCAGGACACCTGTGATGCTTCAAACTGATCTGCCTAGAAAACCCCAAATCACTCAAATCGCACAAAATTGCTCTTTGTTCTGAAGAAGTTTTAAAGCTGCAATGGTTTCCTTATTCAGTTTACAATGTGGCTTCACACCCTCAATTCAACAGAAGGATTGAGATGCTACAGCACCGGACAGCAGATAATGGTGTTACCTTAAGCCAGCACTGTTGCCGCTTACAACATACTCAAACCCTATCCTAGACTTCCCATTTTTTGAGGGCTACATAGCATCACTTTATTGATAGTTGCCACTCTGCCAGCCTTTCCAGACTTCCCCATATCACTGTCATTTGCTGGTCCATGCTATTCAAGGAAAGACTTTTCCTAGATTTGGTGAGAAAGGAGAAAATGGTGTGAAGCAGCTTTCCTTTTTTCCTGTGACTCAGCTGTCGCGGTTTAGCCCCGGTCAGCAACCAAGCACCACACAACTCCTCGCTCACCCTCTGCCCAGTGGGATGGTGGAGGGAACCTGAAGAGCAAAAGTAAGAAAACTCATGGGTTGAGATAAGAACAGTTTCATAACTAAAATAGTAATAATAATAATGATAATAATTTTAAAAATTGTAATGAAAAGGAAAACAATAAGAGAGAGGGAGGGAGAGAAACAAAACCCAGGAAAAACAAGTGATGCAACCGCTCACCACCCACTGACCGATGCCCAGCCAGTTCCCCAGCAGCGATCACTGCCCCCTGGCCAACTCCCCCCAGTTTATATGCTGAGCATGACGTCATATGGTATGGAATATCCCTTTGGCCAGTTGGGATCAGCTGTCCTGGCTGTGCCCCCTCCCAGCTTCTTGTGCACCTGGCAGAGCATGGGAAGCTGAAAAAACCCCCTCCTTGACTAGTGTAAGCACACAGATCTCATTCCTTTAGTCTATGGGCCACCCCTGTGAAATGTCTATTGAGTTAATTTAGTCCATGACTTTGGGCTCCATCTATCACAACAGTCTCAGGGCAGGAGAGATGATGTGTGGTGTTGGACTGTTGCATGCTGAAGCCAGTTCTGGTTCCACCACCGCTGTATTTTGCTTAGTGTCATCAAAGTCCATTCTTCATTAATCTGGGTGATTCTTACTATAATACCATTAATATGACATATAGCAACCATAAAAGTGATGATATACAGTATTATATAACAACATCATACGATTCAGTTCATTGGCTATTCTCACCCAAAATCAAATCCCCTTGAGGTACACATCGGACTTCCCCATCCTCCCGCATCACCCACCAAGTGCACCCAGGTCCTTGAGCAAAAGCAATCCCCCAGATGGGTTTGCCCTTGCCCGAGGCAGGAATAACCCAGACTGTCTTCCCCAGTGTATTTTTTACATGCACTACAGGGGCTTTATCCCCTTCTGCAGTATGTAAAAATTTTGATTTGGCAGGGCCAGCTCTATTGGCAGATCCCCTAGTGTGGCAGATCCATCAGGTGGCTTTTCCTAATGTGTATCCCAATGTTTGAATGTCCCACCACCCATTGCTCCCAGTGTAGTCTTTAACAGTCCATTGTATTGTTCAATTTTCCCGGAGGCTGGTGCATGATCGGGGATGTGATATACCCACTCAATGCCATGCTCTTTGGCCCAGGTGTCTATGAGATTGTTTCAGAAATGAGTCCCGTTGTCTGACTCAATGCTTTCTGGGGTGCCATGTCGCCATAGCACTTGCTTTTCAAGGCCCGGGGTAGTGTTCTGGGTGGTGGCATGGGGCACAGAATATGTTTCCAGCCATCCGGTGGTTGCTTCCACCATGGTGAGTACATAGTGCTTGCCTTGGTGGGTTTGTGGGAATGTGACATAATCAATGTGCCAGGTCTCCCCATGTGTATATGTCAGCCATCGTCCTCCACACCAGAGAGGCTTTAACCACTTGGCTTGCTTGATTGCAACGCATGTTTCACATTCATGGATAACCTGTGCAATAGTGTCCATGGTCAAGTCTACCCCTCGATCACAAGCCCATCTATATGTTGCATCTTTCCGCGATGGCCTGAGGTGTCATGATCCCACTGAGCTATAAATAATTCACCCTTACGTTGCCAGTCCAGATCCACCTAAGCCACTTCAATCTTAGCAGCCTGATCCACCTGCTGGTTGTTTTGATGTTCTTCAGTGGCCCGACTCTCGGGTACGTGAGCATCTATGTGATGTACTTTTACAACCAGGTTCTCTACCCGGGCAGCAATATCTTGGCACAATGTGGCAGCCCACATGGGTTTGCCTCTGCACTGCCAGTTGCTCTGCTTCCATTGCTGCAACCACCCCCACAGGGCATTTGCCACCATCCATGAATCAGTATACAGACAGAGCACTGGCCACTTTTCTCATTCAGCAACGTCTAAAGCTGGCTGGATGGCCTTCACTGCTGCAAATTGGCTCAACTCCCCTTCTCCTTCAGCAGTTTCTACAACTTGTCATATAGGACTCCATACAGCAGCTTTCCATCTCCGATGCTTTTGTACAATATGACAGGATCCATCAGGCAACGGGGCATATTGCTTCTCATTTTCTGGCAGTTTATTATACAGTGGGGCCCCTTCAGCACACGTCACCTCCTCCTCTGGTGATATTCCAAAATCTTTGCCTTCTGGCCAGCCCATGATCACTTCCAAGATTCCTGGACGACTGGGGTTTCCTATTTGAGCCCATTGTGTGATCAGTGCGACCCATTTACTCCACGTAGCATCAGTTGCATGATGTGTAGAGGGGATCCTCCCTTTGAACATCCAGCCCAGCACCAGCAGTCGAGGTGCCAGGAGGAGCTGTGCTTCAGTACCAATCACTTCCGAAGCATCTCGAACCCCTCATATGCTGCCAGTATCTCTTTCTCAGTTGGAGTGTAGCGGGCCTCGGATCCTTTGTATCCCTGACTCCAAAACCCTAAGGGTTGACCTCGAGTCTCCCCAGGTGCTTTCTGCCAGAGCCTCTAGGTAGGGCCATTGTCCCCAGCTGCGGTGTAGAGCACATTTTTTACATCTTGTCCTGCCTGGACTGGCCCAAGGGCTACTGCATGAACTGTCTCCCGTTTAATGTATTCAAAGGCTTGTCGTTGCTCAGGGCCCCATTTGAAATCATTCTTCTTCCAGGTCACTTGATAGAGAGGGCTTACGATCAGACTGTAATTTGGAATATGCATTCTCCAAAAACCCACAACACCTAAGAAAGCTTATGTTTCCTTTTTACTAGTTGGTGGGGACATGGCTGCTATCTTGTTGATCACGTCCATTGGGATCTGACGACATCCGTCCTGCCATTTTATTCCTAAACACTGGATCTCCTGTGCAGGTCCCTTGACCTTACTTTGTTTTATGGCAAGACCGGCTTTCAGAAGGATTTGGACTATTTTCTTCCCTTTCTCAAAAACTTCTGCTATATTGCCCCACATGATGATGTCATCAACATACTGCAGATGTTCTGAAGCCTCACCCAGTTCCAGTGCAGTCTGGATCAGACCATGGCAAATGGTAGGGCTGTGTTTGCACCCCTGGGGCAGTCGATTCCAGGTATACTGGATGCCCCTCCAAGGGAAAGCAAACTGTGGCCTGCACTCTGCTGCCAAAAGGATTGAGAAAAACACATTAGCAATATCTGTTACAGCACCACTTGGCTGCCTTTGACTCCAGTTTGTATTGAAGTTCTAGCAAGTCCGGCATGGCAGCACTGAGCGGCAGCGTGTCTTCATTGAGGCCACAATAGTCTACTGTTAGTCTCCACTCTCCATTAGACTTTTGCACTGGCCATGTGGGTGAGTGAGTCTTGCTGATCACTCCTTGGCTCTCCAGTTGATGAATCAGCTTATGGATGGGAATCAGGGAGTCCTGGTTGGTGTGATATTGCCGCCGGTGCACCATTGTGGTAGCGGTCAGCAGCTGTTGTTCTTTGACCCTCAGCAACCCCACAACAGAAGGGTCCTCTGGGAGACCGGGCAAGGTGGATAGCTGTTTAATTTCCTCTGTCTCCAAGGCAGCTATACCAAAAGCCCACCAGTACCCTTTTGGGTCCTTGAAATACCCTCTCCTGAGGTTGTCTATGCCCAGGATGCACGGAGCCTCTGGGCCAGTCACAATGGGGGGCTTCTGCCACTCATTCCCAGTTAGGCTCGCTTCAGCCTCCAATACAGTTAGCTGTTGGGATCCCCTGGTCACTCCAGAAATACAGATGGGTTCTGCCCCTTTATAGCTTGATGGCAGTAGGGTACACTGTGCACCGGTGTCTACTAGAGCCTTATATTCCTGTGGGTCTGATGTGCCAGGCCGTCAAATCCACAGAGTCCAGTAAACCCGGTTGTCCCTTTCCTCCACCTGGCTGGAGGCAGGGCCCCTCTAATCCCGGTCATGGTATTCCCTACTCACTTCTCGTAAATACGAATCAGAACTCTCTACATTAAGATCAGGAATAAAATCAGCCTTTCTCCTCGGTCTGGGGAACTGCCTACTGGAAACTGGAGCAGCAATTTTCCTGGAAGAACCCCCTTTAGTAATTGTTTTTCCTTGCAACTCATGTACCCATGCCTCTAGGGTCGAGGTAGATTTTCCATCCCACTTCCTCATGTCCTCTCCATGGTCACGCAGGTAGAACCACAGGGTGGCCTGTGGTGTGTACCCTCTATATCCTCTCTCTTGAGCTGAGACACTGGTCCGTACAGATGGAGAGTAGGACATATCCTCTTTGAGTTGCTGGACCTCCTGGGACAGTTTCTCCACAGCCGAGACAAGGGAGGAAGAGATACTTTCTTTGTATTCCTGGAGTTGGCTCGCCACCTCATCCATCATTGGGGCCTCTTCCTCTTTCCAGGTCAGTATGGCCAACGAGTTGGCATACGATGTCGGTGTGCTCCGTACAAACTTCCACCACATGGGTCATGTGCACCAGACTTCATCTGGATCTTTGGATAACTGCTCGTTGTTCAGGTCACCATAAATCACCTCAGCATGGCTAATTCCCTCAGGTATATCCCCATACCTCTCTCCATGGTGGTCCACTTGCCTGGGTGACATATAACATCTTCCTTGAAGGGATAGCTTTCCTTCACGCCTGACAGGAGTCGCTTCCAGAGGCTGAGGAGTTGTGCCCCTTTTCCAATCGCTTTGTCAATGCCCCCTTCCCTAGAAAGGGATGCCAGCTGCTTGGCTTCCCTACCCTCCAATTCCAGTCTACTGGCCCCGTTATCCCAGCATTGGAGCAGCCAGGTGACAATGTGCTCATCTGGACGAAGGATGAAATCTTTTCGCATATCTCGCAGCTCGCTCAGGGAGAGGCATTGGGTGGTTTCCGTCTCGTTTACGAGTTCTTCCTCTTCCTCTCCTCGTGATGGCCCTGCTTCTTCATAATCTCTTTCTAAATGAGCTGACTTTTGCTTCCAAGATTTCTTCTTGTGTATTGGGGTGACTGATACTGGCATGGGTTGGTTCCCTGGCTCAGCCGCAGTGCCTGTCGCTGGGGTCGGAGTAGCCTCAGTGCTTGTCGCTGGGGTTGGAGTAGCCGCAATGCCTGTTTTGACATCAGATCCAGAGACCTTCTCTTCCCCTTGAGGGTTCTGAATAGTGTTGAACAGGGCTTGGTAGGCATGGGCCAGGCCCCACCACATTGCAGTGATTTGTGTCTCCCTAGAATTGCCAGGGGGACAGCATACTTTTTCCAAATATTCTACTAATTTTTCAGGATTCTGCACTTGTTCAGGGGGGAAGTTCCAAAACACTGGAGGTGCCCACCATCCTAGGTATTTGTCCATGCTATCCCACACGCCCTGCCACTCATAACTATCCAGCCTTGGGGCAGATCTTTGCATGATATTCTTAAATTGCTTATTAACCTTAGACAAAACCGAAACAGTATTCCCAAGAAATGCCAATAGAAGTATCTTAACTGTCCAAGGATGTTCAAGGTACTGAAAAGTTATTGTAATGAAGGAGGAAACATCATAGAAGAAGGTAACGAAGGTGCCATTCTGTATGTAAAAAACCTCTCCGAGGAAGAGGTATAATTGCTAATTGTCTCCATGAGGTGGTACCCGAAGTACAGTAATGGCTTCAGTATGAAATCCAAATACCAGATAAAGCTCAAGGCCAGTGTTTTAATAACAAATCTCCCAGGCAAAACATCACTAATCACTGCAGAGCACAGCAAACTGCAAAAACCAACACCAATCTTTAACATGTACAGCAACAAAAAGAGCATGGTGTAGGTCAGATGATAAATATCGAGAACAGAAGAAGCAATATCATGACCCACAACTGTTAACAGCTACAAATTCCTTAATAAGCTCTGGTTCACCTGCTATTTTCTCAAACCCTTCAAACCCCACGTTGGGCACCAAAAAGGACTGTCATGGTTTNATTATTCTCATGCTAAATCCAAAACACAGCACTATACCAGCTACTAGGAAGAAAACTAACTCTATCCCAGCCGAAACCAGGACATCAACTTCATCAACTTATGTTTATTTCTTGTTTGGTCCTGGTGTTAATACAGTCTAAAATCTGAAATTCCACCCTGCTGACCTCAGCTGAAATTTTGATAGTTGGGAAGGAGTTTTTATTTCAATCCTTCCAGATGGTTAAGGGTTACTTTCTGTTCTAGAAACAGCTGGTGTGCAGCATCTCTTGTGTGTTAACCTCCATTTTTTGTGTGTATCATGACCCAATACTTCAATATTTATTCTGTTCATAATCTGATCCATAGATCTAGTATCTAATCACAGAGTATCTATTTCTCTCTAAAATTCAGTCTGTCCTAATAATGATGCACTAGGACTTTAAAGGTGAGCCATAATTGTACTTGTTGGGAATCCCCTCCTGCCTCAACAAACCAAAGCCACAAAAAAAAAAAAAAAATTATTATCACCAGAACAAAGTAGACCTTGTGGGAAATAATCCAAGAAGAGTTTGGCAATGAATTTTCAATTAGTAGCATGGCTGAATTGGTTTTAATATACAGTGAGGTGGAGAACTGAGAGCTTTTCATACAACTGGATATAACATTGTTCTCCACAGAGGCAGTTGGGTCTGTTTATTGTCAGTTCTTGTGATCGCTTGCACTGAGGAGGGTTTAGTATTTACATCTTTCTTTGTGCCACCAAGCCTCATTGGCAGGAGGGGTCTTCACAGATTTGAGAACAAGTGAGCAGGACAAGGGGGTTCAGTCTGTATTCTTTCTAATGGTGTGAATCCTAAATGCACTACAGCTCTTTAACTTCTAATTCACTCATCAGCATTATTCCTTTAAGCAGCCTGTACTGGTATTGGCTGAGGTAGAGTTACATAGTAGCTATTATGGGGCTACGTTTTGGATTTGTGCTGAAAACAGTGTTGATAATACAGGGATGTTTTTGTTATTGCTGAGCAGTGCTTACACAGAGTCAAGGCCTTTGCTGCTTCTCACCCCACCCCACCAGCGAGTAGGCTGGGAGTGCACAAGAGGGAAGGGACATGACTGGGACAGCTGACCCCAACCGACCAAAGGGATATTCCATACCATATGGCGTCATGCTCAGCATATAAAGCTGGGGGAAGAAGAAAGAAGCGGGGAACATTTGGAGTGATGGGGTTTGTCTTCCCAAGTCACCGTTATGCGTGATGGAGCCCTGCTTTCCTGGAGATGGCTGAACACCTGCCTGCCGATGGGAAGTAGTGAATGAATTCCTTGTTTTGCTTTGCTTCTGTGCTCAGCTTTTGTTTTACCTATTAAACTGTCTTTATCTCAACCCATGAGTTTTCTCACTTTTCCTCTTCTGATTCTCTCCCCCATCCCAGCAGGGGGGAATGAGTGAGCGGCTGTGTGGGGCTTAGTTGCTGGCTGGG
>WAAD01000453.1:111201-126323 GCA_013389945.1 Fregata magnificens | reverse complement strand
TGAGGATGTTATGGGAGACAGTGTTGAAGGCCTTGCTGAAGTCGAGGTAAACAACATCCACTGCTCTCGCTTCATTCACCCAGCCAGTCACACCATCATAGAAGGCTGTCAGGTTGGTCAAGCATGATCTCCCCTTGGTGCATCCATGTTGACTGCTTCTGATAACCTTCTTTTCCTCTGCATGCCTGGAGATGACCTCCAGGATGAACTGTTCCATCACCTTTCTGGGGATGGAGGTGAGGCTGACTGGCCTATAGTTCCCTGGGTCCTCCTTCTTCATATTCCATACCATTCCATATTCCTCCTTCTTCATATTCCATACCATATGATCTCATGCTCAGCATATAAAGCTGGGGGAAGAAGAAGGAAGGGGGGGACATTCTGAGTGATGGGGTTTGTCTTCCCGTCACCGTTATGTGCTTTCCTGGAGATGGCAGAACACCTGCTTGCCGATGGGAAGTAGTGAATGAATTCTTTGTTTTGCTTTACTTGCATGCGCAGGTTTTGTTTTACCTATTAAACTGTCTTTATCTCAACCCATGAGTTTTCTCACTTTTACCCTTCTGATTCTCTCCCCCATCCCACTGAGGGGGAGTGAGCGAGTGGCTGTGTGGGGCTTAGCTGCCTGCTGGGTTAAACCACAACAGTTGCAATAAGAATTTATTGTTGTGGCAGCCTCTTACACAGTTGTACACATTTACTTATAATAGTTACAGTATACTGTAGTGATGGAGGAAGAAGTATTAGAAAAGCATATTAAAGGTCTCAAATTCCTATTGTAATTCAAATCTCATTTTTAAAACAGAAAGGTTGACTATACCATGAAAATGGCTCAAGATATTTTTGAACTTGGGAAGAGGAGTTTTGAGTCAAATGGGGCAGATTTTATTCTTGGGCAGGACTTTAAGCCATGGGTGACTGGAGTCAACACCAGCCCAACCAAATTTCCTTCAGCCCCAGTCGCAGCAAAATTATGTGCGCAGGTACAAGAAGATACAAACAAGGTTGTTCTCAATAGTAAAAAATATTGAAAAAAAGCAAGGATACAGAAAATTTCAATTTCTCTGGAAATGGGTATGGAGGATATAACATTACATTCTGGTCAAGGGGAGCTCATTCTGGGAATTGCTTTAAAGTCTAAGAAATGTTTTATTGCTATAGTAGCTTCAGTTTAAAATGGAGCACTTAAGTCAATTGTGTATGTAAGAGAATATTCCTATGACTTCCTGTGAAACTTGACAAATTCCCTCTTCCAGGTTTATACAGGTCTCATTTACAGTGACTTCAAGTGTATCAGTTATTTGGGAACTCTGTAGTGTGTAGTTCAGCCTAAGTATCTTTGTTACAATGGAAGTAATAAAATATTTCTCTGTGCTTTTGAATCTTACTCACGGTTAAGAGGATGTTATTAATTTTACTACATTGTTGGTATTTGTTCTATGTCTGCCTTAATTTAATTTACTGAAACGTAGAATTTAGTTGTATTCAGTTTGTACAACTGAGTATACTGTATGTAGACAGGAGTTGTTTTTATTATTTTCATTACAGTTGTGTTTGGGAAGCTAAATAAAAGATCTAAGTCACATTGTGCTGGACACACCACCAGACCAATACCAAAGGTAATAACCACTTGCTGAAAACTTACCTACTAGGTGTAAGAAAAGATGCAACAGACAAATATGTTCAGAGGGGTTGGTAGGATTAGTTAGCAATAGTTTACCAAGAAAGCTGATACCTTACAGGTTTCTTTTTTGTCTTATTTTGTGTTTACTATATACTTATGTTCTTAAGTCTGTAGGTTTTCCATATCGTCTGTTATGCATTTAGAGTTAGTGTATGAGACTGTACAGTATTTAATATTTTGAATGTGTCACTGATCTGTCTCTTTGTCTCCAGACTACATTCTGTACTATGTTACAGAATCAAGGATACCAAAGAATCTTTCAACCAGCTGCTGAAAGCAAAGAGAGTCAATGGTACCTTTAGATTATGACAAACAAAATGTCGATATGGAAAAATTAAAAATGTTCATTGTAATGCACAAGAGTTCTCAACTAGGGAAAAATGTAAAGTAAAAGATGTGCAGACAAAATCCTTGGGGCACACCAATTTCCCCAGCTGTCCTGTACAATCTACACAGAGTATTCCAGATCCAAAGATTTTCCCACCTATTAATAAAAGCAAAGTGTAAGAAGATGAAAATGTCTGAAAAATAGATCATGCTTGTCTTCCCTTTCAAAGAATGCATTCTTTTAACTGGCCTTTACATCAATTTTCTAAAATACCAGCTAGTATCCATTTAGCAAGTATTTAACTGTAAGTGTAATGAACAGCATTTTTATGACTATAATGCTAATAACAGGGTGTAAGTCTTAAGTTGATTCGTCTAGTTTATTGTACATCTGTATCACATCCACCCTTCTTTGCTTCCTCGCTTTTCTCGCTGGCTCCAGTCTTTCCAGCTTTTTCTTTTAAGGCAGTCTCCTAATACCAGCTGAAAGTTAGGTTTCCTCAAGAGTCTAGGAAGAACTAGGTGGTGGTCTACCTAAAAACCTTGTTCTAGGAGCGTATTTAATGCACTGTTTTGATCAGGTCCCATTTAAAAAGTGGCTGTGACTGCTTTAAATAAAGTGCTGATGCCCATATTTTGTGTACTAGCCTGGGGATCAGAGCACTCACCTGAGAGGATGAGCACTTCGAGCCAGTGTTGTTCTCAGCTTGGAGGGGTTTTAAACTTGTATCTCTTGTCTCTGAACTGTCAGTTCATAGATGAATAGGCTGAAATAGATGAATCATGTAAAAGTGGAAGCCACCGTGGATTGTATATGTATCTAGTCTTTGCTTTGATATCATTTGTGCATGGTTTGGCTTTAATCCAGTCACTATTAATGCAAAATGCCCTGCTTTATTTTTCTTTCCAAATGTTTAAGTGCCTTAAAAGAAGATATAATTGCCTTTTAAGAGAAGAACTGTGGCATTTGCACAGTGAACAAAGGCATCTCTTTGCAGTCATGAATTCTTGAGGGGGCAAAGAGCTTAAGCACAGCCTCTTGTTAGCATTTCCCAATAGTCTAGCACTAGGCAGTTCTGCTCAGGATGCTTGCAATCCTGGACCCTCTTCTCAACCTCTGCACACTCTCCATGCACTATATAGAGAGCCCTAGTATCTAACTTGGCTTCAGATTCCTTTCTGAGGAAAAAGTGCCGAATTTGCAGCTTAAGCAGCTACAACCATTGAAAGTCTAAGAGCACTCGCTTATACTTGGATGGTGATAGCTTATATGTCCTGTGCATCTCTATAACAAATATTTTCAAGCGGAATTTCAAGTAAAATCCAACTGAAATGAGGTTTCATGATTTCTCTATTCCTCTCTGAAGGTATATGGAATAATAAGCAGGTTAAATGCATCTGGAAACATTTTCAAGTGGGAAAAAATAAGTAAATGCTGCCACTCATTTTGCTCAGCTATACTGCAAATACATAGATAAATATAAAAAATATTTATCTATGAACACCTGCCCCAATCCAGAAAAGAGGGACAACAAGGTGATAAGTGATAGAACTGTTTTCTGTCTATACATCTGAAGTCATTCAGAGCACTTTGGTCTTTGAAAAAAATGTGGGGTTTGTTTATTTCTGGGGTTTTTTTTGTTTTGTTTTGTTTTTTAAATAAATAGAACTGTGCAAGACTTGAATAAGATGATGTTGAAGAAGATGATTTGTCATTAACAACCAACTTGCAATATTTTAAAGAGAACCCTTAAAAACTTAGGAGCATTATTAGTGCAAAAACTGAGCATTGCTGACTGGCACAGAAGGTGATAGGTTTATGAGTCAGTAATTTGTAGCCAATTTTCTATGTATGGAAAGCTCAGAATGCAGGCAGTTGCACTTTTTTGCAGGCTTAAAGGGTTCAATCATCTTACTGAAGCGTCAGACTAGTGCCGCCGGGAGTGTGCAGAGGAAGAGCAGCACTGCCCCTTCAGCTGCAAGAGTTGCTCAGCTTGTCTTACCCAGCTTATACCTGAAGCTGTTTCTGTAAACAGATCTGGATGGAAAAGAATGGTAACAGTTCACAGATTCTGCGGAGATGAAAAAAACCACCAACTGGCAATGCCTTAGTAAGTCAAAAACTTCATGTAGATAATTGTATGAATACCAATTCAAACTATTGATTGTGCTAAATGCCTGTTAAGGGATGTGTTACAAGGGGCTGCCCCTCCAGCAGCTCTGGGGATGGGGGTACCTCCTGCCTGGCTGCTGGAGCCCAGCCTGGGCTGTCCTGAGGCCCAGAGGTCTCTGTCCCAGCCTGATGGACGCAGCTGCTGCTTTTCTGTTTGCAGGTTCAACCAGCAGGAAGGCTGAGCATGCGTCCCAGAGACACACACACAGAGGACACTGACACGGCTGGCTACACACACTGCCATGAGGAGGCACTGCCCTCAACAGCACCCACATATAGTACCGCCAGGACTCACCTAAGTGCAGACAGCCAAGTCCCCTTGTCCTCTTCAGCTCATCAGGATTGAAGCTCACTAGTGAAAGTACACACACCCACCGCTCACTCTGTTCACATGGACATTCGCAGATCCCTTGAGCATCAGTACGGCTTCTCTGTCCACTACCCCTGCCCAGATCCCAAGCCCTCTTACCTGCTCCACAGGTCTCCTACTTGCCAGCTGGTCCAGCTTGATGTGTGCTAGCAAAGACACGCACACTCAACTCACAGGCACCCTATGCTTGTGGGTCCTCTCAAATACCAGCATGGACCCCCTGCCTGTCTGATACCTGTGGTGGGTTAGCTTTAGCTAAGGGCCAAACTCCAGCTGCTCACTCCCCTCCTCACTGGGACAGGGGGACAAAATAGGAGAAGAAAGCTCTTGGGTCACAATAAAGACAGGGAGGTTGCTTACCGGTTACTGTCACAGGTAAAGCAGACTTGACTTGGAGAAAATAATTTATTGCCAATTAAAATAGATTCAGTTACGGAGAAACAAACCTTAAAACAACACCTTTCCTCACCTCCTGTCCCAAGCTGAGCTTCACTCTTTCAGTCCCGATTCCTCTACCCAACCCTAAGTGGTGCAGGGAAGATGGTGGGGGTATGGTTGGTACACAGTGGTTCCTCTCTCTTTCTCCTTCCCTCTCCATGGGCTGCAGGGAAATAGCTGCTCCACCATGGTCCTCTCCATGGGCTGCAGTGTGGATACCTGCTCCGCTGTGGTCTCTCCACGGGCTGCAGGGGAATCTCTGCTCCGGTGCCTGGAGCACCTCCTCCCCTCCTTTTCTGACCTTGATGGTCACAGGGCTGCTGTTTCTCACACTTTTGTACTCACTCCTCATTGCCATGCAATGTTTTGCCCTTTCTTAAATACATTTTCCCAGAGGTGCCACCACTCACTCATGTCAGTCCCCCCGAGTAGCTGTTTTTTGGGACACACACCATTCCCACCCCAGTGGCTGTGGCCAAGACCTCCACCCGCTCCAGCTGCTGATGTCACTGGCCAGGGCTGCCTGCACACCGGGACTGACTCCAGCTCCTGGCACTGAGTGCAGTCCCACCTGCCCCTCCAAGTGCTGGCACCTCATCCTCATGGCGCTCCCACACGTGGGGTAGAGTGAGATGATGGAGAGATGGTTAAGCTAGGATTCAATATGAAGATAGGACAGACCAGGCTTATCAAGCTCAGAGCTTGGTCACATCCGTACTGACCAGATGCTGTTTAAATGCAACTGGCTCCTTTCTGTCTATTTCCCCTTTGTTCCTCCCTGATCCCCTTCCCCTGCACATTCTTTACTGAGTTTTGTGTAGTTCCACAGGCGCCTCTCAAATGTCCAAAACACTCACGTTCCTCTTGTTTTCCCCTTCTTACCAGCTACTAAGTCTAGGTTTGCCCTCTCCAAAGCTATGTCTACCTATCAAGCAGATACTCTCACCTTCGGCATAGCCTTCCATTATCCTTTCCTCAAAAAAGTGAAGGAAAGGCATAAACTAAATGCAGTTTTGATATTAAAACAAGTATCCAAAAAGAAGCAGAGTAACTGGGACAGAAGAAACTAAAACTAAAGTAATTGGACACAGGAAAAACCCCATGCCGATTAGAGGTCATCATCTTTGAGAATGAATCTGATTGTACTAAGTAAAAAACTGTATTTTCACAGAGTGTATTAGTGAATATAATACTGCTGATACCAGTCCAGAGGAGCAGCAATGAGTCTGTTCAGGTCAGTGCACGCCACTGAGAGTGCTCAGCAGACAAGTGTGTTAATGTGGGTATTTGTATTGGAGGGAGAAAGGTGAGGGCAGGGACAATCTTCCAGCAGTGCTTCATCCTTTCCTGCCTTTTTCCTGGCACTGTGGGTGGTGAAAGCAGAAGTAGATACAAGGAGAAACTCTTCAATAGTCACAGGAAAAACCGGCTTGCTTTGGCAGGGAAGCAATATCACTGGACACAATACTATGGCTTATAGTTCTACCTGGAAGTAAATCACTTCTTAACTAGACATTGCTGCCTAGATACGGTATATGTGATTTTAATAGTAGTTGCATACATAGGACTTAATCCCTAGGTGTCTGGTGCACCTGACCTGCCTCTGCTTAAGGCCATATTTCAAAAAGTTACATTTTCCAAAGGGGCCCAAATGCAGGATAATTGCAAAAACTGTGTAATCTCATCAACATTGGGTCTAGCTATAAGTGCCTGCTTATAGTACAGCATGACCCAGGTGAAATAGCAGCCTTCTCGCATCCCACTGAGCATTTCATTCATTCCTTGTACTGCAAACTTGTGCATGAATGACATTTCCAGCCTCTACGTGCAGTTCTGGGTATGTTTTGACTGCTTCTATAGGTAGTAGGCAATGCTCCTAAGGTGCTACCTGCTGTAACATTTGCCATCATTGCTGAATACTTGTCACTCTTGTAGGAAAAGGATGGGGTGGGGGAAGAGAGTGAGGGTCCCCTTGGATCATGTAGGTGAAATAAGGAGCGATTGTTTTTGGGCAATGAAGCAGTAATGTGCTGATACAGGAGCACTTGGGCAGCTCCTGTTTCACCAACCTGTCTTGTGGCTCTGTGGGACTTATGTGCCCTGCTGGTACCCTCCATTGGGTACCTGCCCGGGCCGTGCAGCCTCCCTCTAGACAGGAGATGTAGGCACACTCCTGGAAAAGTTCAGCTCCCAAGGAGTTCTGAATCATTGTGAATATTTTGTTGTGATGACAGTAGCACCCCACACGGCTCCGTTCCAGAGCTTGCCCAACATAAGAAGCTGTTAAGTTATAAACACTCAGCTGTCCTGTGGTTGATGCAGGCAGTATGACTGCACACTAAGTTAAAAGAGGAGCCATGGGACTGTGCTGGCCATGGCCCTTCATCTCAAGACAGCTGGAATAATAATTATAAGATATGTGTGCCTGTGTTGGTGAGACATGAAAGTATGTAGTGCTGTACCACAGGATAATCTTGCAAAATATAGTGTGAATGTGGCTATTGTGCTCCAAAGAAGGCTGGGACTTCTCCAGTATGGATGTGACAGGGACATGCCTTCCAGCATAGGCATTGACATGTTCATCTCAACAAAGTCAGTAAATATGTAGCCAAGGTAGAAATTTGTGTGGAGTTCTGTGCCTAAGCTTCTACACAACAAGTCACAAAATCCATGTCTGGCTGCTTAGGTATGTCTGGCGATACACCTGTCCTAACTTTTATTTCCATGTAATGCTCCTTGAGCACACTTGAGCAACAGTGGAATTATATTAGTGGTCTCTCTTGAAATGGGCCAAGTGTGCAGCCAAGCATGCAAAATTTGTGAAGCCAGAGAGCAATTAATAAGAAGGGACCTGGGCTGATGGTCCAGAGATCAGGCTTGACCCGAGAGAAAATGGAGAATGGGAAATACTGGATTTTGCTCTGTACTCTAGGGTCTACCTCTGCCTTTTATTAAAAAAACCTGAGCAGCCGGGCTACCATCCTGAAATGTGCAAGATTTGTACTCAATACTTCTTGGACTGAGAAATGTTTAGATTTTGGCTTTTCTGTATCCTTGACCAGCTTTAGGGCACAGAGTGTCTATATTACCAAAGTGCAAAAGGAGGCACTTCCTATTAAGGGTTTTTTTAAGAGTCTTTATTCTTAAGATGGAGGGAACGTTGGTAGAGCAGGATAGTATATAATTTGCTATCATCTGGTCTTCAGGGATGAAGTAATAAAAAAGTCAAACAAGACAAATGTTGATTAAAATATAGGTAAGGTGTAGCGAGGAACAAGGAATAAAAGGAATCTGTTATCAAGAAATTATTTTCAAGAATTATTACCAAGAATTAGAGTCCCATTTGAGCAGGGAGCCTAAGAGCTACTGCCCATATAAATTTCACATGCATGGATGCTTCTACATAAATGATAGTTTTCAAAAAACATGGCATGGGTCTATTATACTGCCCAGCTTTTAGTGGGAATGTTAGCCTAATGGCTGTTCCGTAACCTGTCGTAATAAAAACACTGGATGAACACTATAATTCCATGATACAAATTATGTAGGAATGGTAAAGTAGATTTTGCTAGTTTAGACATGATTTAAAAAAGCTTACTGTCAAATAAAGTAAATAACAGTAAGGTTATTGCCTGCTGAACTTAATAACAGGTATTACAGAAACTGTCTGGACTGAAACACTGTTCCTGCATAGAAAGAGTATACTGTTAGAGCAGTGCTACTAATCACTTTATTTGGAAGGTGACAGAGGTGTGCTAAGAAATACCAGAAACAGTAAGAGAGGAGAAAACTTAATAAGTGAGCGACATCAGCCATTTCTATGGAAACCGGGGAAGCGTTACCTCAGGGCTTAATGCAGAAACTAAATTTGTAAACACTACAAATGACCATTGCTTGAAGCAAGTAATCACAGACCCCATAAGAAGAGAAAGAACTCTTGGTCCCTTTCCAAGCAGCCACTCAAAAAGCCGCTCTTCAATAGTGGCACAAATTCAACGTCCAAAAAAATGTGCTCTGCTAATGTATAAGTAAAAAAGGAACTATATAAAATGAAAAAGTCTCCAAAAGGAAATGAAAAGGAGCAGTTGAAAGGGTAGAAGCTTTCCAGGCAAAAGGAGCTTCTTTAGAAGTAATGTAGGGAAAACTCAGAACAGTACATATGTAAGATATCCCCCATAATGCCACCTGTAAGAAAACATCTTTTTGCAGCTCCCAACGCAATATTTTTAAGAAAGGTCAACCCCATCCTTTTTTAACCAAAGATGAGAAGGAAGCCTTCTAAAGAGTCTATGGAGCTGACTAGTAATGGAGATATGAAAGGTCACCTTTTGCTCAAGGAACCTAATGACACAGTAAAAAAATGAAGCGCTTGCTTGCTTGCAGTGGAGTTCATTACAGGGGAACCTACTGAAGGGTCAGTTCGAGGAATTGTCTCAGATCTAGGTTTAAAACAAATAATCCAAAAGAATAAGACTAATATCTGAAACAGTAATCAAACAGTATTCTACAGGGTCCTATAAATTGCAGTTGAAATTGAAGTTGCAAAACTACTAACTGTGGTGTGTGCTGAACGGGCTTGCTTGCAGTAGACATACTGGTAAATGACACACTAAGGAGAGTCAAAATGGCTTTTTGGTAGAAGGACGTCATGCTTCTGATGATTTGGTCAACATCACTATGCTATTGTGTAAAAGATCCTTGATCTGCTCACTCCTGAATACTGTGTGCAGGACCCCCTATCTTACAAAACGGTATAGTAAAAATGAAGAGGTATATTCTTAATCTTAGAAAAAATAGGGGAGATATGCTAGAAATCAATACAATTGTGACTATTTTGGTAAAGGTGAGATAAGAATGGATATTGTCTATTTTTTCTAAAGCAAGAACAAGGGGGGAACCCAACTGAACTATTTGGAAGCAGTTTTAAAATTGAAACAAAGCAAATAAACATAGTTTAATTGTGTAACTCATTGCCACAAGAAGCTTTGAAAACTAAAAGGATAAATAGATGCAAAGAGTTGTTGTACAAATTCATGTAAGAAAAGTCCAGAAACAGCTATTAAAAACAGTGAAAGCACATGGCTTTCAGTTCAGGAAATCCATAAGATCCAGGTCACTGGAACTTGGCAGCATATAGGTTAAAATAATCCACGGAAGTAGCATATTTAACTTCTTTCTTATTTTTCCTAAGCATCTGCTACTGATCCTGTTCGGTACAGGAGAGTGGACTGGGCAGATCTTTGATCTGGTGTATTTTTATGTATAGATGACAAAATTTAATTGTTATTTTTTAAACAAAATAATTAGATAACAATTTGTTCAGTAATGTGATTGATACTGCTCTTTATGTTCCAAAAATAAGTCTTACTGGAAAATTGACAAACTGGACTCACATGAAAGTATCTAAAATACAAGTATAGTAGATACATTGGCAGAGTAGACATCATCTTTTACCTGTTTATTATAAAAAATGTTGGTAAAGCCAGATCCTAGCAGATGGCATTAGTTGTGTATTCCCTAATTTAACTGATGTAAAAGGTTTTGCAAGAGCACTGAGGACTTGGGTTCTGGCACTGTCCTACTGAAAGATCTCTCTCTCAGTTGTGAGCAAGCCCTCTCTATGGAGGAGTAACTCCCTATTCCACCTATGGGCATAGCACACCAGATATAGCCTCCATACGAACCAGAGAGTGTGGTTTTTTTGAATACTTGTTCCTTGTGATGGGTAGTGGGACTATGCAAGGTAGCACCTGGAAAGTCATTTCTGGGCATTTTGTTACGCTAACTAGTATTGAGGTGTTGTGACTCGCTGGTACTCTGCTTTCAGAGCTGGTGGTGTTGAGCTTCTTTGGCAAAGCATGCATACTTCCTGAGTGTGTTGAAAATCCAAAAACTGGAGATAGGCTAGAGAACAAGAGGCTTCTTTTAATACAATTAAATAGTAAGTGAAATAAGTTCAAGACACAGATTTCTAGGGTAAAAGAATCTGGTTTTCCTGCTGATGAAAAACAAGAAACCAGCCTTCCAAGACTACCCACCTCAGCAAAGCTGTTTTTCTTTTTATTCAATGCATTAGAAAACCAGGAAAATAAGTAGACATAAGAATGCATTTGGATTCCAATGAACCTGCCTGATACATCACTCTAGAAACAAAATTCCCATTTACACACAGAATTTACAGAAAAGAAATTTGCTAAAACTGAACTAAAGCTGACATGATGAAATCCAGAAGGAAAAGGTTTTTACTGTGATTGTCAGAAATTCATTTTTCACTACAGAACATAAGAAATGAGTTGAACATGCTTTATATTTCCCACAACTAGCAATTTTCTGTCTTTGGAAAGTTTTAGAGGGAGGAGCTCAGAGGTGCTGTGGGAGGGACTAAAATTCATATTAAAGTTTTGGCATGAGAGGGAGAATTGTCAGAGTAGAAGGTTTCTTCTGAGGTTTTGCTTTTTTTTTTCATTTTAGAATGATAAGTATTCATGTTCAGATTCTTCTAATAATTCTTTTTTGGAATTCTGATTGTCAGATTATTCCCAGGATTGAAGAATGTGGACTTTCATGTTCTCAGGTAATCTCTTACTTGTTCCTATTTGCTATCTATTAATATAGTAGTTGTATGCTGCCAAAATAATTGTAAAAAAAGCAAGAAAGCACAAATGGAAAAATATTTCAGCTGTCCTGACATTCACTTTATATTCCTGTCATTCTGAATTAAGTATCCAAAGCAGCAAAGATGACTGTTAGGAAGGGAGTAAGAAAATGCACCTTATGCTATTTCCAACTGCTGTTGTTAGTACCTTTTTTAATCCGTCTTTTGTATTTGAAAAAAATTATTTAGTTCATATTCATTACTTTGGAGAGTCAGTTTTTACAACAGCAGTGGTGCCAAAGAGGTGAGGGAGGGAGGAATGGGAGGTTTCAGAAATTGCTAATTATGTTAGGAATATATGAAACACTGACTTTCCTGTGAATAACTGAATTAAGTTTGAGAAAGAGTAAAACCTGTTTTTCATTTTGTGGGATGACTGTAACTGCAGTATTAAATTTAATGACTTGCATATGTGCATAAAAGTGGAGTGTGAACCATACCATCTCTTTAATAGCTTCGGATTTTGTATGTTTCCAAATATCCCCACAAAGGGGCAGTGTGGAGATATTCTGCTTCTGTTGGCATTCTGAAACTGTGAGAACAGAGTAAATTGAAAGATAAATAAAAAAAGGATAAAATAATAGGGAATCTGACTTTCAGTCTTGGTAGAGGATGATGACTGTGTACTTGCCACAGAGAAGTGCAATTGATGGCATGAAAGAATTTGGCTGTCTGTGCGGACTTCTGCTTGAAGATGCCTGTGTTTAGGACAGGCAATGAGATATACTAAAGATTGTTTAAATGGGGTGGTACTACCCAGATATTAAGTTAGTACATGTTACAGCAATTTATTCTATATTTTATACTTGTATCCTAGAAAATACCAGGAATAAAGACGCTTATAAAATACTAGACTGAGGGAAACCCTCCCCCCTCTATATTTAAAGTTTAATATTCCTGCATTCAAAATCTGTGGTCTCTATCCACTTAGATAATGTTTTTAGAATAACAAAATACAGTCGTAAGAGATTAATCTCTAGATGTACCTGAGCATTTTTCAAGAATTTTTATGTACTTATGTTTATGAATGCAAACGCACATGTATTTTAAAAAATTTTTGCTCCTTGGTCTGCCGCAAGGAGAGTTTAAAATAGAAATGATTTACCGTTCTAATTTATCCCTCCAAAGAGTGTATGACTATCAGGCTCAGCATGTAAATGACAACAGCAACCTTTTTTGGTGGGATTCAGTCTAGGGGATAGGATTTACCTCTGGGGACCTTAAAGGGCAACTTTTTCTGTCATATCTTAGGTACATATGTTAAGAAGACTGATTCACTGGATGCCTAAGATCTAGACACAACCCTGAGGTTTGGTAGACTGGATCCCTTTCTTTGCCTTCAAGAATTTGTCTTACAACTTTTCTAATACTGAAGGTTGGATAACTGAGAAAGGTGTATTTTTTTTAATTTACAGGGGAAATACATTGTTTCTAGTATAATGGAATCAATCAATAATTTGTGATGTTAAAGGCAGGATTTAGTTCATGTTCTCCATGTAATGTTTCTACTAGTTGTATTCAGTAGAATCTTGAATGCATTAATGACTTTTTAAGACAAAAATGTTTTCTCACTGGGAACAATCATGATCTCAACAGGACAAACTACTGCCAACGTAGCATTTTCAATCTAGTGCAAAGCATTTTAGCTACACGAACTTTAGAGTCTCATGACTAGCTTGTTAGAGAAAACTCCTTCCTTTTCCTTTGGAAGTAACTTCAATTTTGCTACATAACTGACCACAATTTGTGGCCTCAATCCCATTCCTACCTGAGTTACTTTAAAAGGGAGCAGTTTATCTTCTCCATAATTTATAATTTAATGGTCTTTATACAGGCACTAACCAGGGGTTACAATTTGCCTTTGTCTATGTGCAATATGTGTGCTGCCTTCTGCTATAGCACATCAGATCACAAAATAGAGAATCAATGCCATTTTTTTCTAGCAATTTGCTTAACCTGATAATGAGATATTGTAATTTTAAAACTATCAGAAGTTTTCTGTAGCTGCTATTGCTACAAGTGAGTATTATAGAAAATTGGTTTTTTCTTTATGATGTTTTCCCATAAGTTTGTATAGTGGATTTCTCTTCTGCAGTCATTCCTGAGGTTGTGTGGCTCTTCATAAAGCAATAGGGGAATGGAAAGCAATTCATTTGCATTTTTCTGTGTTTTTCAAACTGTGAGTATTGTCAGAAAGTTTTGAGCAGGTTTAATAACTGAAACTGTTGAATTTGACCAGCAGACTAGATTTTAAGGTGGCTCCGTCCCTTGAATATTTGTAAGCAGTTTTGACTTCCTTGAGTACTTCTTATCAGAGTAAAGCATTGGTTGTACTTCAGAGGGAAATAGTGAGGTAACTGTTTTGAGGTATGTGACTTAAAAACCCTTCACACTGAACTGTTTAGATTTTGGATCTTATTACAACTTTATGAATCATTCTTAGTTTACCATGAGTATTCAGCAAGACATCCTTGCATTGCCTTGTATAAAGCAATATCCAGGTTTCATTACTATACCACAAACTATACTTCTGTTCAGTGCAGGACAGGAAAAAACAAAAGAACATGGGATGTTTATGCAAGTATTACAGGAAAATTTAAACAGCATGAAAATATACAATTGTGGGTGAGTGATGGCAAAGGAACAACCAAGCTTTTATTATGTATTATGATTTATTTCTCCATCCTTATTTTAATGGCTTGGCTTTAGAGCTCACGTGATACTCTGGTATTCAAAGGTTAAATACAATGGGCTTAGTTTCCATGCCTCACCCTATAGCAAACACAGTTATCAACCAAGTTTCTCTGTAAAAGCATAGGGGAATCCCAGCCTGGAATTGAAATTGGGTTTGTGCTGTACTCATTTTACAATCCACATTGTTTGCAGGCTGTACACAAAGAAACAGGCTTACGGCAAATTTGACTCAACAGCTGGTAAAGATCAAGAGCACTACATTTAAAAAGAAACTCTCCAGAAAACTATGAAATAGTATTTGTATTGTCTGCCATTAAATGTAGTAAACGTTTCCAAAGTCCATGGATAAAGAAGGAAACCCTAAACTGAATCTGGGATTTCCCTGCAATTATAAAGGTTATCGGCAGCAAATTCTTCATATAGCTGCTGCCTGTTCATGCTATTCATAGTCGAAGTATGTGATGTTTCTTTACTGGATATTTATGCCATGGATCAGTCCTTTCTTACTGAATATCGCACACTGCAAAACCAGTGATATAATACAGCCCTTAAGCCACTAACTCAGCTGACATAAACTGGCATTCTTTGTTCATTATTAAGGTAAGCAATTTGTATTTTAAAAATGATCCCAAGCCTCTAAAAAATGGACATGATAATCTAGGTGACATAATTCAGTTGTTCTCTAAAGTCTGTTTGAAAAACTAGTTTTAGACATGGAAAATGTCTTAAGAGACTGATCAGGGGCCTGGCTTCATCAGAGTGAGTGAGAGAGAGAGATATA